>JABASP010002820.1:0-17587 GCA_019776565.1 Sminthurinus signatus | reverse complement strand
GCAGCGTAACCAAATTTCTTTCCGCTCTAACACACAAAATTACAGTTTGAATAAAAAAAACCGCATGTGATTTGGTTTAGCCGTTTGGCTGGAACCGTGAAAAGGACAGACGGACAGACGGACGGACAGACAACATGATAGAATAAGGGGAGCTCGCTTCGCTCGCTCCCTAATATTGTATTAAGGACATACCCAAAGATGGAGAATATTGAATACGCATTGTATATTGTATAACCTATTCACTATTCACTTGAAATTTCTCCTTCTTCTTTCCTCCAACAATTCAATTCCATTGCATTGTACATTGTACATTGTACATGGTTTATAGCCACACTTATATACTCGACATCAAATCGATCCATTCCATTCCACACTCCCACACATACACATAGAAGACACCACATCTAAAAACTTTTCCTTTCACTTCCTTTCCTTTCCTTCTCTTAATGCACAAGGCACAAAACATATGTAATATGTAAGCAGGAGGATGAAGAAAGCCGTGCAGAACCTCAGCTTTTCCCGCTGACTCCTTATACAGAAAAACACAAAATGTACAAGGAACAATGCACAATGCACTTCCCGCGTGTCACACCTTAGTCTCATTTAAACCAACTGAAATCCAACTCAAGAAAATCATCTCAAATAAATAGCCGTAAAAGAAGATTCACTTGAGAAAGAAATTTAAAGTTTGTTCATTGTTCCTCCTTCCGATCCCGAATCCATCCTAGTTTATTCCAGATTTTACATTCAAATTCAAATAAAAACTAACGCATCCACAATCCACAACCTAAAATCGACAGATAGGTAGATAAATCAAGGGGAAAACATACAAGAATTTTATAGGTACATTTTATAAATAGGAAAAAGAAGAGGACAGTATTCACAACACAATACCAATACCAATACCAATGTAAATTTGTACTTTGAGAGGGAGCTGAAATTATTGTATCGGTTTAATATCTACCGGATTTAGAAAGAAAATAGAGAGATGGAGACAAAATTTGATAAGGAAGAATTCCATTACATGGACAAGTTACATATATCTGGAATGGCTGGAGGTATAAGTTATAAAATATAAAATGGAATCTATCATCTATCATATAGAAGCATAGACGCATGAGGATGTTTGAAGAAGAGACAGGAAAAAGGAAAGAGGAAAGAGGAGTTAGTCCTAACCGCATCAGACTCGCTCCATTCACTCGCTTCAATCTCATTCAACTTGAACATTGAACATCCCAAAAACTCAAAGACTCAAAGACTTGAAACCATCCTCTTCCTCGTCCTCTTCTCACCCTTTCCATTTCCTTTCATTCCTATTTCCTTGTAAAATGGAAAATGGATATCAAAATTCCATATCTTTACTCAAACAGTTGATCAACTTTTATTTTATTCCTGGTTCAGGTCAGGCCAGGGATGAGACAGAGGTCAAACATCAAAAAAATTAACCCCTGCAGAGTGGTAAAATCACACAAGTAAGATTTTATGGCACTTTTAAGTATAAATGAAAATATAATCCAAATCTAAAGATAAGATTATCCGTTGTCAGTGTATTTATAAAGCTTCATCCAACGATAAAAATTATGATGTTGATCTTAGCAAATCTTACACTAGAATCTAGAGTCTAGAATCTACAATCTACAGTCTAGAGGATTTAGTACTAAAATCTAAAAACTGGGAATGGAGGGATTTACTAAAGTCAATCTACTGTTATTATTACCAAACTGCACACTGCACAGTCTGTGATCGATTGCAAAAGATCATTTACAGAAAGTAAGAAAAGACGCTGCTACACAGTACATAAAAAGGCACACTTCTAAGTCGAACTCGTTTCTTCTATAATCCACTATATAAATTCATTTCCATTAGAAAAACTTCTGCAATTTAAAATTCTGGGATAAAACAGCCATCAGAATGTGCAAGGATGCATATGTATACATGTATTTGTGCGAAGAGTAAAGACCTTTTTATACGCATACATAATTCATTTTCTGTGGGGTTTTCCAACCAGAATTTGGATTTAAATCCAAATCCGAATCCAAATTTCAGCTTGAGATTGAGATTGAGTTTGACTGATGGATAGTGGATAGACATGAAAAAATACACAGAAGAAAGGAAAAGGAAAAAAAGAAGCCAGATTTCGTCAGATGTACCCGAAAAACCCAAACCAAACCAAAACTAACCAAAGACTTAATTCCTTCACACATACATACAATGTATAATATATGCAGATACGAGTACGAATAGGTTTTATAATACATGGAGGAGCAAGTAACAAGGCTGAGGATTATTCTCTAATATAAAAAGAGAAAATGGGAAATAGAACAATATTTCTAGAATGCAGAAACTTGTACAAAAAGTACAGTGTAGTAGATGTGCATGTACATATATGCATATAAAATACATAATACTATACATATGGATGAATGAGAGAGATGCAGAGTATTTGAATCGAATTTAAACCCAGAGATTTTGCCTTGACGCCTTCAAGAGTTTCAACTACAAACTACAAACTCTTTTCTTCCTGCTTCGGCTTCTACATGTACTTCTATACTCCTCCTTCTACATTCTACATCTCTTACTACTTTCCAGTTTCTATAGTTCAACTTCACTCTATTTCACTGGTACAAACTTGAAAAGAAAAAAAAACCACCCAAAAAACCTCATCTCAATTCTCAATCCTGACAAACTTCATCCATACATACTCATCTCTCCTCTCCTCTCCGCTTCTCCTCCTTTACACACTTCTCAACTCTAGAGCAACTTTGGAGAAGTGAGTGAGTGAAGTCTATCAAGTTGATGCTGTATAAAGAATAAAGTGTAAAGAGCTATACATGTACAATGTACAATGTATAAATATATACGTACAAGATGCACAACATACTTGTCGTATACATATCATCATCATTTTATTATAAGATGAGATGGGATGGAAAATAGAAATAGAAAAACTATCAACTATTCTTCAAGTCCTCCGTATGCAGTATACATGTGTACATAACTATTCTCTATTACATATAGAATGTAGATATATTTCGATGTAAAATACTTATAACACTGGAGCGGAATAAGTTAAGAGAAGTAGACTAGAGAAAATTTCCTTCTCTTTCCTCTCTTCCTTTTTCCTTGATAAACTAAACTCAATTTCCTAATATGCCTATTATACACAAGATGCAATATGCAAAACACACAGGAAAAAGAACACTTTTCTGTATTCTGTATGCACGTGTGGAGCACAGAATAATATAGACTTGTTTTTGCTAGTACACACTGAATTTAAAGAAAGAAAAGGGAGATTTAAGGTATACAGTATACAGCATACAGTGTAAAGTAGAATTGGAGTCGAGAAATTTTCAACTATTAATGCGTTCAAGAAATACTTTCAAGTTCCAAAGAAACGAGGAAAATCTTAAGTCCTAAATCTAAATATGCATACAGTATACATTATACATGGTACATGGTACACAATACACAGTACACAATACATTCACTCAACTCTACTCTGTCTCTTCTCCTTGTCTTGTGTGTGTGCTGCTGAGGAAAATTCTAAATCCAAAATCCTGAGAATAATGCAAGTGGCGGCGGCAAGGCAAGGCAAGGCAAGGAGAGCAAGAGAAAGAGAGAGAGAGAGAACTGGAAAGAAGACGAAGGAGAAGAGGAAGAAGAGGAAATTTATTCAAACCGTTGAGCGTTCAGAGTGAATTAATTGGATCAAATAAAATGCTGGAGAAACTCATTAACACTCACAATAAACCTGACTGGTTCCCTTCTTTAATCGCCTTACACGCGGAATTACATCGGATTCTCCACCCCCTTTTTTCTCCTTTTCCCGTCTTCTCTCTCTCCTCTCTCTCTTCCTCCATGACTTGACTTTACAGGCAGTTGCCTTCATATCCAAATTCATCCACATCCACATTTGCATTTGCAGTTGCTTCAAGACTCGAGACTCTAAAGCCAAAACCAAATCCAAACTCCAAGTCCAACGCTCATTTTCCTTTTCCTTCTCGTTCTACTCATCATCATTTACCTCTAACTAGAGTAGACGGTGACTTTATACTTTAGACATATCTAGAGTGTATAGATACGTGGAGTACAAGAGGATGTGGATGTAAAGTGATGAGATGCAGTGTGATGTAATGCAAATTCCAATGCATTGTTACACACCAGATAGATACCCTCTTTGTCCTTACTTGACATCCAGCATCACCATCACCATCACCATCCACTACACACACACACACATGCTCCGAATAACAATCCACATTCATCCACTTCATTTCCCTTCCTCTTTCTCTGTACTCTACACTTTACGCCTCTGGATCTGGATCTTTCTATATGTGAAGAAGGAATAAACTTTCCATTTACTTCCTACACTGTAAATATATTCATAGGGATTGTGAAGCTGAATTCGACTAGGATTCAGAACCAAAGCCAGCGTCGGATTCGGATTCGGATTTCAACACATTTGATTTCCCCAATGTCACTTACAATCATTGGTCTCGTTTTCGTTTTCGTTTAGGTTTCATTTCCAGTTCTCAGTCTCATTCCCGTTCTTCTGTCTGTCTCACTCACAGTCAGTCCGAGACGATTAGCGACAAACAACTACCGTAACATGGAACAGGGAAAGAGAAAAGTTATTACAACACAAACAGGACGCACGGTAGACGGTAGAGATAGTAGACAGTAGACAGTAGTAACCAACAACCAGTAACCAGGAATATCATAAATTATTTTATATTACATTTCCAGTTCTACCTTTTATGTACTTTCTCTTGCTCCTGTCCAACTTGATTTTGGCCTGGTTTAGCTTTAGCATGAGCCCAGTGCTAAATTCCAAAGGACCAAAGGAGTCGCAGATAAGTACGTGATATATCCTGGATCAATTTCAATTTATTTACAAATGTCCTGTCCATGTCAGCGTATCATTTAATAAAAGGCAGATGAACAACTCGGCGCGTTAAATACTTGAATACTTGGACATTCCATTTGTCTCTGGTCTCTACATTCTACATACAAATTACAAATGACTACACACTGCTTATATCACCGATCACCGATTACGCTCATGTAGGATCCAGGATCCAGGAAGTACGAGGATTTAATCCGACAGAGATTTTTCATTTGTTCCAAATCCTCAATTCAAATTGATTGGATCATTCACTGTCGATTGTCAGTATTTAGCGAAACAAAATTTAGTACAACCATTCAACTGTTCTCGGATCTCCACTATTACAACTTACATTGTACAGTGTACAGTGTACAGTGTACAGGTGATTAATTCCATCACCTAACGACAGAAGAGCAAGAGGATTCAATACAAAACAAAACTGCGCATGTAGAATGTAGGATATGTGTGCAAATGTAGATCTAGGACTGGGATCTGTGATAATCTGCTAGGAAAACTAATACCCGTCAACAGTATTACTATTAGTATTAGTATTAGTATTAGTTTGGTCTCGTTTTTCACTAATCAGGTTTAAATTTATATTGAAATTTCCTTCTCGTCCTCCTCCTTCAAAATTACCGTTTTGTACGATTGAATTGAAATTTGTTGAACTTTGCACGTCATTTAGAAGGAAACAAAGTCAAGTCAAATCAAGTCAGAGAGTGAATGAGCGAGTGAAAGAGTAATGGAGAATCCCATTAACGTGTTAAACACGATTAAATTATATTTTCTCCTGTACAACATGCTTCAAGGTTCTACATTCAAGAGTCAAGAGTCAAGTTGCAAGTACCATTATACATGTATTAAACGCATTACAGTTGACATATTATAGTAGAGTAGCTTGTGTGCTGTGTACATTGTACATTGTACAGTGTACACACGGTTCAAGGAGCAAGCCTAAGAGTAAGAAGAAACCAATGGAACAACAAAACAAGATACTAGATAGGTGTAGTACTGTATAGAAGTGATCCCTGATCAAAAACATGTACATTGTACAATGTACAACACACAAGTTGGTTGACTTGACTTGATCTGACGTTTGCTCGTTACACGCACTCATAATAATCGTAAATCCATTAGAGTATAATAGAGAAACTGAACCTGACCGAATTATTCAAATTCAAATTCAAATCAAATTATGCAATACAAATTCAAATTCAATCCAGTCCATTCCATTCCAATCTAAAAGTCCTCAGCGTCAGTTTCAAACAAATTCAACCATCAACATACAACATACAAGATACAAGATATGTAACATGTATAAAATGCAACAAGAATCAACTTTTCAACTCAAGACTCAAGCGGTAGTTGAATCAATCATGCATGCAGCATGCAAGAAAGCGTGCAAAAATTATTAAAGACACAATATGAATGTGCATGTTTCCCCATAACCAACCAAAACCTCCTCTCCCATACTCTTCTTCACTGCCCATTGAAAATCATTGAAAGATTCTAGATTCAACATTCAAAACTCAAAAGTCAAACTAGATGGGTGAAGAACGTTAAATCAGGTACAAGTTACAAGATACAAGGTATTTGGTGAGGAGTAAGGAGTATGGAGGCAGTAGGTAGTTGGGAAAAGTCATTCATAAAATAAATGCATGATGCATGATAAAACATCATACATGTTACATTTTACATTGTACATTGTACAATGTGCATGCTTGATTCATATCATAATATCAGACGTATGTACTATGTACATAAAATAACCACAAAACAAGTAGTCTGGATACTTGATGCTTTTTGATTTTTGATATCCACTCATGATAAAGAGCATCAAAGACAGAGAGACAAAGAGAAAGAGAATAAAAAGAAACCAGTGCTAGTTTTTAAGACAAGGAACAAGTCACCCAGTAACAAGACAACTTGCAAAACTATGTAGTGAGTAGTGAACGTTGAACGTTGAACATTGAACATGGATCATCTTCCTCCATCAAAACCACCGTATACTAATTCAACAAGTACATCAAATACATATAATATGTACATTGTACATGCACATGAAATATGAATAAACATGCACTCATTTCTTCAACTCTACAAGCTACAAGCTAAAACACGAGCATTATAAAGTACTGTATTAATCTGTAATAAATAGTAATAAAAGTTTGCTCATGTATAAAATGAAAAATCCTATCAGAACTCAAAGTACAGTTGTCCTCAGAGTCTTTTTACTACACCTTTCCCCATTCACACTCTTTCAAGTTTCACTCTACTGAATTAAGCATCTTTGAAGTACTCTTTGACAAGTTTAATGTTTGATGTGGTGTCCGAATCCATGTACAATAATCTATCATAAGTAATAACGAGTGCTGAATGTCGAATGCCAAGTTTAGATTATAGATCAATAAACATCCTTCCCGTGTTTACATTTATCCCCGTTACATTTTATCCTATGTTGTTGTATCGGTTCATTTGAATTTCCAAACGTGTGTCTCACATGGTCGAACATTTCATAATTCATAATTCATCTTTCATATTTCGTACCGTTAACTGAATACTTAATACTAAACAGTGAACACTGCGAACAGTGAACAGTAACTACGCCATTGAATTTGTAAAATATAATTTTGTGAAATAAAAATCACTTATTCATCATTATTATTATTTTTTTGGAACATTGGAGTTTCATTGGGTACTTAATTCATCAAAATCAAAAATTGTAATCAGTTTCTTTGCCATTTTTTTTTGTATAACTATATTATAATTTGTACTTGTGGATAAAATAAATATTCGCATGTGCGTATAATTCTCATCATCATTATTCCCTCAATCCTCAATCATATCCCGTTCATCATATTCCTCTTCTCAATACAAATCCAAGTCCACAAGTCCTAATCGCAATCGTAAATCGTAATGGTAATGGTCATCCTAATCATAATCACAAATATGATCATAATCATAATCATACCAAACCATACACAACAGATGATTCGCTAACCAATATTCAATTGAATTAGCAATATTCTATCCATCTCATCTCATCTTTGCGTCTGTATGTATTCATTGATTACTATTGAATATTGAATATCAAAGATTGAAGATAAGGCCAATTGAAAACATTTGATGAATGCTCCACTCGGTTGAATGAGCAGTAGAAACTAGAAAATTTACAATGTCAATCCTCAACACACATCCGCACAGTTTGATCACATGCATTTATTTATTTATTTACCATTAGTGATTATGACTACATGAGCCCGATGCTCAAATTGTAAATTGTAGGAATGAGAGTAGAGGTTGAAGAATGAAGAATCTCATCCTTGTTATGTACACTCAATCCTCAATACTTGTAGGCTGCACTAAAACTTGTACATTGTACATTGTTGCACACATGTGCTATGTGTTATGTGTTACACAGCTTCGTCCTCGACATTTTCAAGTTGAGTTTCATACCTACTGATTTTCGGTGGAAGGAGTAACCTAGATCAGAAAACTGTTGATAGATGATAATGATAATGATAACTATGCCTCATGTGCAATGTACATACTTGTATTACATTATAATTATAGAGGAAAGAAAAATATTATTGTCATTACATGAGAGAGAGAGAGAGAAATAGACAGAGAGAGAACGATGGAGGAATAAAAAAAACGTCCTCGTCACTCCCCGTTCATTTATTCATGTATTAAATACATAGAGAGAGGGAAATATTTTATTGTATTGGACAAAGGATTTGAAATTTGAGTGTTGTCATCATCACCATCATTTAGAAGCATCAGCATCTTCGTTATTATTATTATTATTATGCTCATGTAAGTGTTCATACACAAATGAATAAAATGTAAAATATATAAATGTCTTGAAAACATGAGCTTTGAGCATTGAGCATAATGCTTACGATATACTTTTGAGGCTTCAACATGGAAGACTGAAGACTAGAAAAATGTGTGAGGAGTAGCAGCACTTTTGAGAAAAATGAATAAATAAATAAATGAATGAATCGTCTCAACGGGAACAGTTCTAAGTTCTAAGCTCTACGGCAAAGAAATGGCAAATGACAAACGGCAAACGGGAACTCTCTGCATGAAAATAGTCTCACGAAAGAAAAATGAAAAAGAACTAAAGAAAAGAAAACATAAAGCAAGGACGCGTGACTAATTTCCTTCTAAATATCCTCCTCAAATACGTCCCACATTCCTCTTCCAAAAGATACATGTATTCATGTACATATTCATGTATCTATAATATAATATTAATGTATATCCAAGAAACCTCTATGTACGAAATATGCATGTAAAAAAGACGTAAATATTATACATTACGAGAAACATTTAACACGAGTTTTGTGTATTCAATTTGCCCATACAAGATCATAAATAACCTAGTAAATAGTAAACAGTCATTTATCCATTAGATACATATTTACACATGACCATGATGACTATTAAATCTCACTATTATTATTATTATTTCATTTTCCGTGGAGTTGAGTGGCCGAAGCTCGCACTATGTAGTTTACAGTTTACAGCTCATGTCAATGCATAGTTGAGTCGATTCGAGATTTGAGACGTTGAGTGCGTGTGTATTTATTTATGTATACATAAGAGCGTATCTTACAAACCACAAACAGACAGGCAGACAGACAGACAATCAGAAAAGGAAAAAATTGGGATGTGCATGTTTAGTATTTGGCATTAAACGATAACTGCAACATCTAACTGTTCCTCACCATTAATATTATTTTTCTTCATGTTCTTTTTGTACAATATAATAATAATAATAATAATATATTGTCAATCGTACATCATACAAGATACAAGAATGAGGAGGCGATAGCGGGTTTTTCTCTTGTTTATTTTTTCTCTTTAACACTTGCTTAAAAAAAGAAATTGACCTGAATGACAACAATTAGTATTATCATTTTTACTGCTCCATGTACAACAAGAATGAAAAAATCACACTTGAGAACATAACAATGCACAATGCTCAAGTCTTAAGTCGTAAGTCTGAAGTAGCGAATTCGTTTACTTTTTTTTCTTTTTACTTATTCTCATCTTTTCCTGGGAAATAAATAAATAAAAATTGGGAGAAATCTTGTAATATTTTTAATAGGAATGAGTAAAAACTCGACCTACTCTTTGGCGTCTCTCAACATTGAACATTCAACACAGTTTTGACATTCAAAGAAATTATTGTCGATTGTTGGTTTTGGTACATGTAATAAAAATATGTCATAAAAGTCCCGTCACAACTCCCATGACAGAGAAGAAGAAGAAGAAGAAGAAGAAGCTAAAAAGTTGATGCTTGGTTCTCTTTTACTTTGCCAATAATAATAAAAATCTCACCAAACAAGGGAAAACTTCATGTATTCCAAATTCCAAATTTAAAACCATGAGCAAGTATTTCCTTTTAAAAAATATTCTTCTCCACAATCTAAAACTATAAGATAGGCATCGAATATCGAATCTTATATTTTCTTCCCTTGTTTGTATATTTTATTTTGTGGGGAGAGAGAGAGATAAACTTGGATTCCAATTTGCTCACATAATATTATTATACATTATACATGCACAAAATATGTAGAATAGGGTACAACTTTTATTTGGCAAGAGTTTAAAAAGACACATTCATCAATCATACCGTATATCGTACATCGAACCACCCCATATGAAATCCTGCATATTTCACCTTTTGTGCTCAAATATGAATGTGATGTGTAAAAGAAGATGACGTGCACTTGCAGAATTTGAGGAATGAGGAATATAGAAACGAAGGAAATAAAGTGAACCCCAGATAAAGTAAAACGGATAAAGAGAAAAAAGACAAAATAAAAGCCAAACTCTTCCTCTATCATTTTCTATTTCTATTTCCTATGAGCAGCATCAATAATAATAATAATAATAATAACGATGATAGTGATAGAAGTCGAGGTTGGATAGAACTCGGAAATCCAATCGGAATTGGAATGCATAGAACACTAGTCATGAGTGAAAGTATTATGAGATGAGTAAAAGGCAAAGCACGTGGAGTCTATTTCTATTTCTATGACGTTTCTGTCTGTGTATAAACTTGGTATGGTCAACATCTTTAGTCTTTGAAGGGATGACAGCATGTTTGTCCATGTCCAGTGTCCGATGATGCTCACTCCCTCACTCATGCACTCGCCTGCTCTCTATTTCTTTCTTCTTTGAAATCATCACATCAATCTTTCCAAATATGCTTTGATCTTGGATCTGGATTTGGATCTGCACACTGCACATTCAACTGGACTGAACTGGACGAGTCGGAGTTGGAGCTAGACTTGGATTAGAATTAGAATTAGAAAAGAGAGGCATGGAGAATTGAGGAGGATGGAATGAACACAGAACACAGGATAACCCTCCGATTGTGAGTACAGAAAGTACAGAAACTCCAGATCTCCGACTCCGACTCAGACTCATCCAAATGGGAAAACTAGAGAGTGAAACGGAAAATAAAATAAAATTCTCTGCACACTCCCAGACTTTTATGCCATCCCATTCTATCCTCTATCCTCTGTCACTCTCACCACTATCTTTTCTTTTCCCTTTTCTAAACAAAACTTGTATTTCATGCGTATGTACATAGGATATTTTATATTGTACTTCTGTAGTCTGTAGACTGTAGTCCTATACAAACACAAGTAGTGTATGTAGGTAATATTTAGACACTGGACCGAGGAGGAGGAAAACAGGAGGAAAAGAGATAATATAGGTAGCACATGATTCCATTCAAGGGCATTCTTGCGTGAGATTCCAAGTTACAGTCCAGCTGCGTTTTGGACTCACATTTCCAGCTTTTGTCCAGGGGAGATCATTTCAACCTTCTATGTCCAGTATCCATTATCCATATACCATGTACATTGTACATTATACACTAGACATAGTCTCCAAGACACAGAAGAAGAAAAAATAAGATAGTCCAGTTCAGGCCAAAGTCCTAACTCCAAACTCCAAATTCAGGCTTTATTCTCCTAAGAACAGACTCTAGACCTTAGAATCTAGAATCTAGAATCCAGAACTCAATTCAACAAGAATAAAAAGTAAGAAAGACCAAGACCCAAGACCCCGAAATTGAAGAAAATGGACGATGAAGAGTGAAGACCAAACCAAGACGCCATTGATATTTTTTCCCCCGGATTCAAGACGTATGATATAAAACAGGTAATATCCTACGAACGGAGTACGGATACGGATACGGTTACGGATATGAATTTATTTATATACTTCCTCTCCTCACACTTGTTCCTCTGCCATTGTGCAAATTTTAAATAAACACAAAATACAAAACAAAAATCCCTTCCTCTCCTCTTTCCTAAATTGTTCCTCTCTTCACCTTTAAATACTAGAGGAAGAAAATGTTCAGAGAAAATATTTTCAAAAGAAAAAAAATAATACATTTATTTGAAAATTCCTGAGAGATGGATAAATGGATATTCAAGATCTTTTAGAATGTAGAAAGAAAAAAAAAGATAGTAAATACTCCCTATTTCATATTTACAGTCCACCTCCTTCTTTCTTCAATCTTGTATCTTTATCCATATTGTATTTTCTCATGGATTCAATGTACAATGGAAAAATAATAGGATTACATACAAAATCCACAATACAGAAGAGATGGGCATGAAATGGTAGTGTAGAAATTTGCAGGTTCATTTTCATGGTTTGCAATTCCCAATTTCCAACCCAGTGAAGGACAAAGTAATGCCAATTTCTCATGAAAGATCAACAACAATGGAGCTGATTCACATGTTACAATAATAATAATAGAAAATGGAAGATGGGAAACATGTAGAATGTAGAATGTAGAAAAAAGAAAGAAAGATACTTGTTCTTCTTCTTCTTTTTAAACTACAAACTAACTTATATACGTATATGTGTAGTGTACAATGAATTTCGTATAATATAAAATATATTAAGCTATACACTATACATGTTCATATGATATGTATGTGCATTTCATTTTGTTCTTGTATCCTCTGGAGAAAAAAAAGAGAAAAAAATTGTAAAACCAAAAACGAATTCAAGTTGATATGCCTAAACCAGAACCAGAACCAGAGTACCTAAGAGAGAACCTGAAGAGTGAACAGGTAACTTAACAAGGCTCCAGACTCGCTTCTGTTCCGTTGGTCCCTTTCTCATTCTCTTCTGTCAATATCAATAGGACACTTGAAGTGAGAAGCACAAAGACACACAGATACTCTCACTCGGAAAAAATCCTACTCCATCTCCATCTCTATTTCTTGAATCAGCCCAGAGACATTCAACTTATGTGCTTAGCATAAGAGATCATAGCATCAGTCACTTGTCCAATTCCCATATAGATCAATGTACAATGTACCTTGTACAGTGTATAGTGTATATTGTAGATATGTGAGAAAGTTAGAAATACTTTATTCTGGTTGGTTTCAATTCCATTCCAGGTTTACTTTACACAAAAAAAAGAAGAAAAGACAAGTACCTACACATTGGAAAAATAAGAGCTGTCTACTGTCTACGGACTACACATATGCACATTGCACATAGTATACAGAGTATACACGTCGACTCCAACTCCAAAGCCAATTCTGAAAGATTTAATTCTAATACATTACTTGAGATAGATTTTGGGTGTGAAACATTGAATTCTCCATTTTTCCACATTCTAGTTTCCAAATTCCACTTTCTACATTCTACATTCTAAATTCTAAATTTTCCATTCCACATTCTCCTGTTCTCTTCACAGTTATTTTCTGCCTTTCAATAGATCTGTGAGCCATTTTATTTTATCTAGATTCTAGATGTATTTGAAGAAGCCATAGGTATAAAATCCTGCTCCTAGACCATGGGAAATGGGATGACGGGCTTTGGAGAATGTTTGACCAAATCTCAATGCTCAATGCATACAAGTGTAAACTGTACATTTAAACCGTATACAGTATAGTCTTTAGTCTGTACTCTGTAGTGTTACACAAGGAGGAATGACAGAAGATAAAAAGAACAAGATATAGAAGATACTCAATTCATTCATTCATTCTTGTTCTAGTCAGTTACTATTTGAAGAAAATAGAACACCAAAACCAACGAGAGAGATACGGAGACACCAGAGAGACAGAATAAAGTATACACTATACACTGTATATAGGTAGCAGTTTCAGTTCTAAAGGCTTTTTATATTTATACCTACATTCTAGATTCTGGATTTAAACTTTGGAGTATCCAGTGGAAAGTGACGGGAAGTGAAAATCTAAAAATGTAGTACTATAAACTGGGGAAAGTGGGACTGGGACTGGAACGAGTTAAAAACTGACAAACTTTTTCCTCTCCACTCTCCACTCATGAATGTGTATCTATCTCCTGTTTTGAACTGTTCTAGTTCCCGAGTCACCCATCGAAAGATGGTTTAGAGTTGAAAAATCATGTATTTTACGCATCCATAGCCGCAGAATATTTGCTATTGGTATTGGCATTGGTATTGATATGGATATTGATATTGGTAGTGATATTTTTCCTCCTCTTCCTTTTCCTCTTCAACTTGAGAATTTCCTCACTAGTTCATCTCATTTCAAACTGATACACAAGTGTGTGTGTGTGTGTGTGTGTGTGTGCAGACGTGGGTTGTGGGTTGGTTTTGGCTTCTTTCTTTCTTTCGGTGGTGGTAATACTTGGATCTCTTGAATGATTTCCCATAGCGTTCCGTCAACTATCAACTACCAAATACCAAGTATCATGGATGAAGACTGAGGACTGGAGAGAAGAAGAGCTCGTGGCAAACTTCAATTTAGTTTAACTCGAGAGAGGAGAAACCAACTTATCTTTGGTTCGTTGCATCCAACATCTAACTTGGTCTTCTCAACTCCTTGACGCTAACTCTACATCTCTACATCTTTACATCCTTACATCTAAATCCAACTGGATAGCTCAAAAGTAAATGAGCAGTTTTTTTTACTCTCTACTCTCTACCTCAAACTATGCCATTTTGACTTGAGCCAGAAAAGACCCTCAGCTTATTTCCTACCACCAATAGACAGGAAACAGCAACACTGACTTGTTTCTCCATGGCGCATATATAAATGTATAAAAAGAGGGAAGAAAGCAGCAAACATCAAAAATATACGAAAGTATATTGAGATAAGTTCCAGTTCTACTTGACTTCTTTTAGATTCTAGATCCTATATGACACATGAATATGACATGTAAATACATTTTACAGTGAATCATCTCATATCTCATCTTACATCTTATATAATATAGATATCGAGATATTACAGAGTAGATAAATTTTTTAAAAGTCATATCAATATTTTCTTACATTTTTCTCGGGTTCTGTGCAAAAAATACAGATATATTTAGAGTATACGGTATAAAAAATGTAATGAATGGCTCCAGGCATCCTTTATCCCTTTCCGCTTCCTCTTTATTTCCCTGCCTTCTCCGCTAGTCACTAGTCACTAGTCCAATTCCAATTCCAAAATTTATGAAGTAACTTTTTTTCTTCAAATTTACCCACTTTCACATCAGTTCAGTTCGATTCAGTCCAAATTCAAAGTTATAGATTTTGTACTCTGTACTCTGTACAATGTACACAGACAAATTCAAGTTTCCTCTGTGACTTGACGGGCTTTTTTGTAAGCAAATAGTTCAGTTGGAATACAAATAGGAACAGTGGAGGAAAATTTAGCATCTAGATTCTAGAATGTAGAAAACTAGATTAAAGATTACAAGATAGAGGAGCGAGATGAAGCGGACAAAGTCCCAAAATGCAAAAGTATATCCAATCTCTTGATTTCAAATTTGATTAAGCTAGTAGATCATTCTATAAAGTGGTCAGCTTCAGCTTCACTCTGTCTCTATCTCTATGAGCCCAAGTCCAAGTCCGGTCAATTTTCAGCTCTGAATTCAAATTTTTGAATCTAAGGCCAAGATAAACCGAGCCACACAAAGTTTGTACAAGAGGAAACGTCCACAAACGACAAACAAGAACGAGGGGAAAATGTATGTGAGGTCTAAATCCTAAAATTTGGACGTGGACAAGAGAAACAACAGAAAAAATGAAGGGAAACTGAGCTCGGTCCAAATATTAGTGTTGTTTGCATTGTATTTGGTCGTTAGTCGTTAGTCTATTTTTTAGGTAAGATGTTAGTTTGTACTTTCTACTTTCTACTTTGTATGTGGTACGTAGTGGAGCGAATTTATTTGGATGGTCCAGAAAACACAAGATGGAACGAGGACCAGAACGAGGACGAGCAAATAGAATGAATGGAATATAAAAGAACAGGAGGGAAAGAAGAAGAAGAAAAGGATTTAAAAGGAGAGAAAGACAGACAAGATAGAGCTTGACTAAATATATTCAGTCCAAGTCTTCATCTTTCTCTGTCCTCCTCTTCCTCCTCCTCGTTTTCCTTTTCGTTCTCATCTTCGTCCTCGTCTTTGCTCTCATCGTTAGCCATTCTGATTCGGATTCTGGTCTGTTCTGTTCTGTTTTCTCACTGGAAGGAGGAAAGTAGAGAGAAAGCAGTGGAGCAGTCATGAGTGTGATTTGCAAAAGGACCAAATTGGATTTTTTCCCTATTCTTCACAGTCACCCAAATGAGGGTCAATATTGGGATTGGCCCCGCTTCTCCTTTTTCTTTTTCTCCTCCATCTATATTCTATCTTTTCTTTACTTACTCTTCTCATCTTTTCTCTTTTCTCCCAAATTCTCAAAATGGTTGTTATTCTCTCTTTGTATTTTTTCTAGGCCCTTCCAAGTTTTTTCGATTCTAGATTCTAGATTCTAGACTTTAGATTGTATATTGTAGATCCTGGGTAAAAACCTCACTATAGACTACAGACGGTTTTTATCCTTTATACATTTTTTTCAACTACACATTTTACATTTACTTATCTTTACTTTTTTCTCGACTAAGTATGTATCATGTATACAATTTACAGTTCTCCGATTTCTCCTCATAACATTTATTGTGCTGTACAAACTGGATTAAACTTAAACTTAAACTGTCCATTGTCCATATATAAAAAATTCAAGTTTTACATGATTCAATTTCAAGACGGTATATCATAAATCATAAAGGAGTATCTACTATCTTGTATGTACAAATTACAGATAATATTAAATAAATCACACAAAAGCTCAACACTGTCCACTCTTGACAATCAAAATCTCCAGTTTGGAGGCTAAATATACTTAAACGGAGGCAAACCAGCAAAGCAAGGAATCAACTTGGAGTTGTATGAAAAGTAAGAGAATCACCAGGAAAGTGTGTCTCTTTAACCATAATCTTTTTTTCACCTCTTTCACTTATACTTATTTCTCAACTCTCAACCTCCTACTTTTATTATACACTTGTATTCAGTCTTTTACTTTTTCTTTTCTCTTTCCAAGTATTTCTATCCGTTGTCAACTAATAGCCACTTGAGTTGAATTGGACTGTAGACTGTAGGGCTAGAGGTGCATTATGCGTATATACCCTTGTAACACATACACGTATAAAGACCGTGAGAGTATGGTAAAATAATGGTGCTGACATTTTACACCATAATTTTACCAAACAATTACCAAAAATATTTTGAAAAAAATAATTTTTTTTCGAGTTTTGGGTCTCTTTATGGTATTGTACTAACCATAATTTGACCATCAAAATTTACTTTAATTTGACCATAAAAGTTCGTTAACGGACTTAGAAAATGTTTTAGATTCTA
>JABASP010002819.1:0-17590 GCA_019776565.1 Sminthurinus signatus | reverse complement strand
CGCTAGGTGGCGCCACTAACGAGTTCCAACTTTTCCCGCTAGAGGGGCATGTACACGGACAGACAGACAGACAGACAGACGGACAGACACGACGATTACAATAGTCTGCTTCGCATCCTAAAAACAGGGACATTGCTGAGGTTCCTTGTATTTTAAATGCCTGTGTACATGGTATTTAGCATAGTATTTGTGTTTTGTGCATGTCCTAAGGATTTACACCGAAAATGGTGGATTTTGTGGACAATAGATTTTCTTAGATTTTAGATGGTCACGATTGGATGTCTGATGGGATATTTGTAATGATCATGTGTAATAAACGTAGAGTAGATGAGTTGTTTTTCCCTTAAAATTTTTCCAGGATTCCCGTTTCCAGATTCCACAGGTTTCGACAGGTTCAGTCATTGTCAATGCTTCCATGTTCCAGTGACCAGTGAGCTATACGCTATACATTACAAATGAGGATTTGTGGAATGGGCATGGCAATTTAGATAACACAACAGTGTTTAAGGGATAAGATATGGTAAGAAGGAAAGAAGAAGCAGTAAACCGTCAACACTACACAACAAAATTTATAGAGTACAAAAGGTAATAGGCAATAGATAGGAAAAGAAAAACGAGTATAGGATCCAGTAATTCTAACTGAGGGAAGAAACAAAGACATGGACGTGGGTATATGGTCGGTCAATCGGGATAACGACCAACAAGACGGCAATCCAATGGGATACTTTAGGGCTTTTCAAACTTTGGGCAATGTGCATCCGCTATGTACTATTTACAATGCTTACGTATCTGGATTCTCCATTCTCGATGGTCTAACACTTGCAAAGAGAATTAGAGAAAAGGTAGATAAAATGAAGATGAAGATGAAGGACGAGGATGGGACAAGTTTAAGGCATTTTTATTGACTCAGTTCATTGAAAAACACTTTGGCGGGTAGAATGTGCTGCTCCTTCTTATATATTCTTCTTTTTATTTTCCTTCTCTTGCCACTTCTATGTACAATGTACAGTGCACAGTGTACATATTTCCACCTTGGAGGCATCATAATAATTCCAGTGTGTTATGTGTTTTGTGTTATTTTGCCGTAGTCAGTGTACGATGTAGTATGTAGTATCCAACTTATTCACCATTCACCATAATATTAGTATAGAGTTTTAAGCTTTGAGTACAGAACATTTAGTCCGGCACCCTCAACTTCTTATTATTATTATTATTACTACTACGTATTCTCCTTCTAATACTTCAAGTCTCTCTCGTGTTCCTTCATCAGCCACTTGTTTCAGCTCTTCGCCTTTTCTCTTATCCTTCGTCACTCGTCACTCTTGAGTCTAGAGTCTTAAGTCTTGAGTCTTGAGTTTTTGAGTTAGAGTCCCTTTTCTCTCTCTCTGTCTTTGCTTCTTGCTTTTCCCCTCTCGTTGCAATACCTTTGAAAAAATTCCTCACATCCAAAATCCAAAACTAACCAATATGCCTCTCTTATACTGAACAATCATTTGTGTGTGTGTGTATTGTACATTGTATATTGTACTGCAAAGATTCATCATCCAGCTAAAATTTACAGAAAAAATGCAGTTTCTAGTTTCTACTTATTTATGTAAAGAGTAAAAAGTGAAGATAGCTTTGAAGTTCAAGTTGTTTCTCCGCAAGATCCAGTAAACTTTAAATTTAACATAAACCAGAAGCCTAAGGATTCCAGGGGGTATGCACAGGAACAAAAAATGCTTGTTTAATAAATGTTTTTTTTAGTAAATAATGGTTGCATATTTTTAATCATTTATGTATTTTAAAATATGGTAAACATAAAACAGGAGTATTTTAAATTTTATCTATTTACATAATATTTTTTTCAACTGTGAGAAAGAGATAAATAGAAAAAGTGAAAGTACAAAAACATTACATTTTTCTGTAGATAGTAGATATTAGATATACATCTTTGGATCTGGATTTTAACCTGTTGCGTTTCTTTCTAAATTCTAAACTATGACTAAGCTACTACTTTTGTACAGGAGTTTTTGAGTGCGTATCTCGAATTGTTGATAATTGATAATTTTTCTCTGGAAAATTTCCGCTGCCTTCTGGATCTTGTCAGTAGGTACTCAGTACTCTGTACTCTGTATGACCACGGGATAGTTAAGTGTTGTGTGAAATGGGTTTTTGGAATTTGGGAAATTTACAACTAGAAACTAGAACTGTGTACACTATAAACTGTACGTAACTGTAGACAAGCATAGAAGCATCTGCATATGAAACAAGAAAGAGCAGTATCAGCCTCTTTACTTTTGACTCTTGTCTCGTTTGCCTCTTGAATCTCAAGTCTCGAGATTCGAGATGAATGAATGTTGCAAATGTATGTGAATTGTGGATAGACATGTGGATGTTTGCCGCACAAAGTAATACACAATACAGGAAGGGGTTGTTGTAGTTGTAGAAGTGAGTACAGAAAGGATAATAAACGAAAGGAGGAAGCAGTTTCATAATCGTTGAAAAGTTGAAATTTCCAGTCACCAGTCAAAGCCAGAATCAGAATGAGAGTGAGTAGTAAGTAGTCAGCAGTAGTCAGCAGACAGTAGAAAGAAAGCTAAAGTACAAGATACTCTGGAGTAGAAAAGTTGTAGAACTAGCGGCAATATTCTGTGTTATGTAATTTACGCTAGTTTTCATCCAGAGCACAAGCATCTCGTAGATCGTAGTAGTAAGTATACAGAAAAACTGAGGATTGCACTGTTAACCGTTAATGATGCAATCCGTCCTTTACACATACGCAACATACGTACTTTTGTACTTTCTACTTTGTACGCACACAGAAATTTATGTTACGTCTCATGCGTCAACTATGCCTGTAATTTATAATATATGGATATGGATATGGCTCAGTTAGACAACAGTCAACTTGAACTTGTTGAACATTCACCATTCACCATTCAACATGAGCTATCATCATCAATGCTCTGTTAAAGTCAACAGAGTGACAGTGAAAATTAAGTGGTTCCAGAGCTGTACATTGTATTATGTATTCATGGGGTTGAGACTATATTTTTTGCCTCTATCTTTTGCCCGTCTATCACTCATTTGAAACTGAGAACAGAGAAAACGAGGGAATATCAACGAGAACAGTCAGTACATTTTGTACTTTAAGCTTCAAAATATGTTTGAGACTTGAGACTTGAGTTTTGAGTTTTGAGTCGTTTCTTTTGCTCCATGTTCATGCTCAAAACTCAAAAGAATTTTTCATGTGCGCCCTTGAAGTTAATATTCCGAATTCTGAATGCTGAATGATAATAATATGCAGATAAAGGCAATTTGCGCTACTGTCTTCTATTGTCCATGAGCAATGAATCCAGAATTCAGCTCCACTGGAACTTTTGGAACTTTGGAAGATAAAAGAGGAAAGAAAAATAAGCCTTCAAGAAAAATTGAGAGAAAGATGCCTAAGAATGTTGCAGACTGCTCACAGGTTAACGAGTAATTTCTTTTCATTATTGTGGATTCTGGATTCTAGATTTTAGATTCTAGACTCTAGATTTTAGATCCTAGATACAAGAACAGGAACAGAAGCAGTTGGAAGTTGAGACTCAAGAGAGGAGCGTGCATATCTGTATATTGTATATATTACAATATTGTTGTTTGTGCCCTGCTCCCGACCACTAGGTACTTCTCCTACTACTACAACTACTGACTGCTGACAGGCTGCTGGTTTGTCTGTGAGCCAGAGATCCTCTGATTGATTGAGTTGGGAAGAGACGGATCATTCATACTTAAATCTATGCATACTTGTATACAATATACGAATACACAATATATACATTGTACATTGTACATCTATGTGTTTATAATGATGACGATGGAGATGTTTCTCCTCTATATTTTTTGAAATATTATCCATGATCCAGCATACAGCGGCTTTGTACTTTGAGTATTAGTAACAAGAGAAACAAGAGACAAGTGAGTAAGTAAGTGCTATCATGCATATAAATACGTACAAGCTACAAGATGCATGATATATGATATACTAGTAAAAGGAAGAAAAAATCCAATAACAATTGAAGCTCTCTCTTACTCTCTTTTGCTCTTCCTCTGTTGTGGATTGTGGACTCAACTGGATTGGACTGGACTGGACTGGACTGGACAAGATAACAAAGAACAATTGATTGAGACAAAACTTACAACTTGGTTTTTACGACTAACGAGAATGACGAAAAAGCAAGAGGAGAGAGAGAGACAGAGAGAACAGACGCATGACATGACATGCACTCAAACACGAGGAACGAGGAATTCCTATTCAAATTTCGCTTTACATGTGAAGGACAACCGATAAATTAAGGATGAGACTGGAAACTCGGCTATTTGAGAGAAAATCCAGTTTAAAAGGGTACTCAAATCCTCACTGTTCCACTTCAGACTTGAGTTGAAAGTGGAGATTGGAGATACATACAACATACAACATACAAAACAGCCTCATGCCTCATGCTCATTATTATCTTGGTCCAATTATTTAACCAAGTTTGAGATTTTTACTGTGACCTGTTTTTTTTCTTAATAAAAATAATTATACACACGTAATACTTAACCGCTAAGTTAAAATTAGTCCTGTACAGTGTACAGTCAATAGTACGTAAACAAGGAGAGAAGAAGCGGGAAAAGTATCTTCATCATGTTTTTGTGAGTAATTGCCGTCTGAATTTAAACGACCCTGGTGTGAAAAATGGTGAAGAAGGGACGAGTGAAAGTAATACAACAATACTAATAATACGATAATAATGATGGTTGTTGTTCCAGGTTTAAAAACAGCTCTTGACGATTGACGACGTTCCAGCTTTCCAGGTTCAGAATTCAAAATTAGTTGTTGAACAAATGAAGGCCCTTAAATCTGAATATTACACACCTATTTACAACACACACACAACATGAATAATGAATAATGATAGACTGTACAATGCTCAATGTACAATGTACATATTGTACAAGTTTATGAATCTACTAATTATACACGCGGTCTTTCATGTTCTCCATTTATTCTCCATGTAATATGTACTACGTAGTAATGTGTAATAATAACTGACTTACAGTCCTGCGTCCTTAGTTCCTAATTTTTGAAATGAACTGCGTCATAATTAACCCTTTTTTTGTCTTAAGGCCGATTTATACTTCCCTCGTTGCCATATAAATGTACAAGAGGAGTGACAATGTTAACGAATGGGATCATGCTACGAATTGCATGAAGTATAAATCAGCCTTTACACATGCTGGTTATATTGTACATTGTACAAGTTAGCTTTATTTCCAGCTGATTCATTCAGACGTCGTCATAATCATTAAAAAAGCCCTTATTAGGTTTTGGTTTAAGGTTGAAAATGCCGGGACTGTCATTATTTTCAATCTTTGCTCGTGCATCGTCATCCTCATCTTCACCTTTTTGTCATTTTGAATTCTAATGTATGCATCCAAACTTTTACCTACACATTCAAAGCATAGTACGTATTCTCTTCACGTATGGAGTATGGAGAAGTGTGTCATCTCAAAAAGTGCAGTTTCATCTTTATGTTTTATGTACGAGTTCAGAAGTGTATGAATAATAGTAGACAGATTTTATGTAAACAAAAGTAGCTTTCACAAATTTCGAATCAAAGTTTTGGTATTTTATAAAATGTGTATTGTGTTTTGTTTTGTTGAACAAATATCCAGCAAATATCATTTAAAATTTAAAGCAAGTTTTAAATCACAAATGACAAATTACAAGAGGAATGCTACGATTAAATTATGTATAGGAATTTAAATGATATGTTATATGTTTCACCTCACTGTTGTTTTCAGAAACTTTCCAGTAGTGTTGCCTTCCGCACAAACTCCTTTGCTTACTGGAATCTGAGACAAGTATCCATCCTGCACATTGTCCATTTATGAGTCTAGAGTCTAGATGGAAAGACTTGAGTGACAATTCAAATTCATGACATGTGGATACGACACGATTTTTGTTGATTCAGTCAAATTCCTGCATAAGATAATACCTAAACACTAGATTCATCAGGTTGAGGTTTACAACAGCTTTTTCCTTTTCATTCATAAATGACACAATATTATAATAGTATGTAAAGGTGAAGTACCTATGGATTCAAAACTTGACACTTGTCAAGTACAATTTTATTGATTCAATTTACACGATGCATAGTATATTTTGTGTTTATAATACAAGATTCCCGTCATAAACTTTAAATTCAATCCAGTGAAATGAAAAGTATATGAGCCTGTTACTCCATCCATTACTTTTAACTTTAACTTGTAAAGTATGTTCTCACATGTGTGTCTAACCTTTTTAGTTGCTTTAACGTATATTACCAACACTTATGCAGAACTCATTATAAAATGAACCTAAAATTTTGGAACAAAGTAACATTAAAAAGATCATAAAACGAGTATTATTGATATTCTGCATCTGTTTTCAGTGTTCAATGTACAAAATGTATAGGAACAGATTACGGATTACGGATTGTCTATTTTCAATGTTGTTTAGCTAAACACTAAAAAAGAAAATGAGACTCTGTTTGTGTGTTACTTCGTATTTTGTATGTTGAATGTTGAATGTTGAATGTGCTTACTGAATGTGTTATTGAAGGTTCATTGAAAAGTTAGAGTTAACACCCTGACCAAAATTGAGACTCCGTCATGAAAGTTTTTAATTTCACGGTGATTCAGACTTGAGTTCAGACAATATAATATATATATATGAAATGTATAGTGGGTAAAGTGTAATGCAATGTATTGTAGGTAATATAATCGTACTCGTAATGGCACAGCATACACATGAAATGTTTATAGTCCAAACTTAGACAGAAAGAAATTGAAGATATAGCAATATTAGCCAACGCCTAGCTTCTTCCTATCTGCATAAAAATATGTTCATAATACATAATATTTTTTAATATATGTAACTGTGTTATGTATTGTGAATACATACTTTTTAATATATATCAACTATAGGCTGAATGACTTTACTCTTTACTCTGTACTTTGTACACTAAATATTACGCATAGTGCATAAGTAATGAAATCAAATGAACCATCTTCTTCTTCTACAAGTGGCAACTGTAGCTAAAAGATGGACAAGAAACAACAGTAAATATTTTCATCATGTGGTCAATGAACAAATATGAAGCTTCAAGCACATGGCACGGACATGGTCTTAAAAAACTAAAATATTTTACACTAATATTATACATACCCACTTTTTTACAATATACAACATATATTTACCTTTTTGGATTATTTTATTACAGTTTTCCTAAAGCAGCCTTAATATTGACTTGAGGTTTTACTACGGACTACGGATGAGCGGATGAAGGAATGAGTAACAGCAAAAAGATAATTTGCATAATGTACACACTACAAACTAAACTACACACGAAGCATGACAATTCATAGTTCAAGTACAAAATCAGCTGTGAAAAAATGTCCATGTCCATGATAATTGCTGACTTCATCAGTTGACACTTGGCACTCCACAAAATGCTCTCTCACTATCTTTCATTCACACATGTACAAATGCACATTGCACAATGTACATTGTATATGCATAACGAATATTGCATTCCAATGCGAAGAGAAAAATTTGTCGCCTGTACAATGTACAATGTATTCTGTGTTCCCTCTGACTTCATTTCCCTCGTATAAAATTTGCATTTTCCTCACAACTTTGACTCTATCATAACTCACAACGGAAAGAATTTTTGATAAAACTTTCTTACATCTTAGACAACGCAGTGAAAGATGAGTCAAACAAGGAACATGAATGGACATTATAAAAATGGGCAAAGTCCACAATTCACAATACTCATGTTATATAATACATAATATATAATGCAGCTGGAATTGTGCAGTATCTTCTTCTTCTTATTCTTCTTCTTCTCCTTTCTTTGACCACTTAAATATTCTGATTCCGATTCTGTGTTCTTTCACCTTTGTAAGATATGTAAAAGGTGCAAGATGTAGAAGAAAACACTTGGAGAGTAGTGTAAAAGAAGGGAGTTGCGACTTGCAACTTGTGCATTGGATTATTAGTAGACAAAAAAGACAGAATAAAGACGAACACACACAGACTAGGCGTAATAATAATGACAACCATAAAACCAGAACTGTATAAGATATTCCTTGCTCACTAACAGGTACGTACATGTGTAGTAGTAAGTATGTGCTGGAAGTTGGAAGATGTGAAATGTGAATAGTGAATAGTGAATAAGGAGTAGGCACTTGCATCTCGTATCTCGTATCTAAAAGTGCTATCATCATCACTACAGAAGAAAGACAGAGGAAATTTGCTGGAGGGAGTAAGATTTATTTAATGTATTTTATTCATATGGATAAAATTGTGAGTGATCTATGATCCAAGATTCATGATTCATCCTTCAATCTTCGGTTAGTTTTGGTACGGGAAGAGACAAAAGTAACATAAAAAACGGAATTGTGATTCCACGCAAGAGAGTGAGTATAGTTTGGTGTTTGGTGTTTCGTTTTTTGAATCAATTATCTATCCTACTCACTACTCACACAAATAGAATCACACATTTCCTTTCTTATTTCTTATTTCATGTAATGTCAACTGTCATTTCTCGACTCTCGACATTCGGCATCACGGGGTGTGTGGTGTATGTATTTAGTATTACATATAAAGTATAATACATAATGTAGCATGTAATTTTTTAATACATCTATTTTTGACTTTTGATGACGAGAGAATCATCAATCTGACAATTCACACTCTATCGTTGCGACTTTGTCAACTGATTTTTCTCTTTATGCATACTGTATAAAAACTGCATGCATTTGCTTTTTGCTTAGTCACTCCAGTATCAATCAACACTATTTTTATTACTTATCACTTATCACTCACAAAGTCAGCACCCAAAATGAAAAAAAATAGTCCGGATTTAGACAGAATTGTGACTTTGTCACTTTTCCCCTTTGTTGTACTGTTTGTTCTCAGTATGTATTATCTATATGTATAATGTATACTTTGAGCTGTTTTAATTGCATTTTTTCCTGGTGATAAAAATAAACATGACTAGCTTATTAAGATGTTATACTTGTTACACAGCTCACAACGTACAACGGACAACTTACAACTTAATGACCTCATAAAACAAAATTAGACATTAGTATTTGCATATATATTAGATATTACGATATTACACACTACACACTACACATTACACATACATGTATGTTGGCAATTGGGCTAAAAATAAGGTTTCAAATTTAAATGTCCTGACTTTTCGTCTTTATTACAGTTTTGAGTTTTGCCTTTCATAAACTAAACTAACACGTAACAAGGGAGAGAAAAATCTCAATAAGTATTATGTACTTGACACATTGGACAGTTTTGTTTGTTGCTCCAAGACAGATTCGGTCCATGTATAAAGTGTAAAGTACACTGTACATTGTACATAATACATAAACATAGGTATGTATTTGCTGTCTTTAGAGAGTGGTGATTGAAATTTGGTTGGTTTGGTTTTGGTTTGGGTTTGGGTTTATGCTGAAATGAACTTGTGGGTGAAGAAATGCAGAGTGTTGAATGTTGAGCAGTAAGCGGTGAGAGTGGAGAGTGGAGATGTGAAATATTAACCAGTGTAAAATGTAACAAGAGAGTGTTTGGAGTTTAGAGTTTGTATATATAATATATACTGTAGACTTGAGTCTTGAGTCTTGAGTGTTGAGCGTTGAGCGTGGAGTGGAGATGTGATGAGAAAAGAGAACGTGCAAAAGCCGCCGTTCAACTTGAAGCTTGAAATTTTAGCTAACGTCAATTTTCACTCTCTTTCATTCACTGCCAATATGCTCACATGTCCCATGTGCTCCTTATATTATATATTATTTAATACAACTACTCTCAACCCTCAATATTATAAAAATATGTGTGTAATAAACTGTATTATTCATGTGGTATGAAAAATGAAACATGTAGTATGTTTAAGTGTGTAAGGAAATAGAGTTTTAATTTCAATTTTAATTTCTAGCTCTGTATAAACTTACCTGGAGGTGGTTCAATTTCACTCTTGTTTCCTATTACTTAGTACGCTTACACACCAAACATCCAGCACAACATACAAAACACAAAAGACAAAACAACAGCAATCCAACCTATTTGTACATCCTACATATATTACATATGTAATAAATAATAAATAATATGCTTGATGAATTTGCTATTCATCTCCGCCCAGGCAAGAGAAAAACAGTAGGAATTGTCGAGTAGAATCCAGAATCCACATCGTCAACTTATGTACACCTTTGTCGCCGCCAGCATATATATGCATAATGCGTAATTACATTGTATAGTCAATAGTCAACCTACAAACTTCATGTACAAACTCTCAACTGGATTTAAGATTTAAGGAAAGAAAAATTAATGATGATGATGACTTCATACAAATGTGCGCAAAAATCTCATCATGAACTCTCAAAATTTATATGCTCTTCCATTCTTCATTATTTTCATTACAAATCCCCCCAAAATCCAAGTCCTTAGTAACTCAAAACCCAAACTACAAGTCCAAGTCCAAGTATAAGCAAAGAGTAAAGAGTAAAGTGCTAATCACTCCAGAAGAGTACACAAGAGTTTATAAATTATATTTTGACAGAAGCAGAGTCTTATGTCTAATCTGATACGAGACAAGAATATCAGCCGCTTCAAAATTTGACAAGTTCAGCCAACTACTTTTCCTTTTTATAATATTTATGCATTATATAATAAACGTACGGCTATTGGAGAGATGTCCAACCTACTCCAGACACTAGACTCGAGATAAAATGTTGTGGAGACATACGCAAAAAATAAATAGTTTTTTTTGTTGTACTATTCATCTTAAAAGGATGACTAGATTCCAAATCTGTAAACTTTCTTTACATAATGAGCCCTCCCACGCATTAAAATATCATATTTGCAATTTTTTTCACACACTTGGTCAATAGTGTACTTTGTGCTCTGTCTGAAGTCTGAAGCCTACACAGTACATACAGTACACTTTTGATCCAGCACTTACGATTATCATGTAATGAATAACTTTTGATATTTGGCATTTGGCGATCAATGAACATTGAACATGTTTTGCATTTTCTTGGATACACAAATCTCAGATTTGCATTTCATTGAGTCAGTTAAAACGTGTACTTTTCCGCACTTCTCTCCTTTTTCTTTAAAATCTGTCTTCTTCCTTCTTAAAAAATGATGCACTATACATCATAAAGCACTAACCTTTCTCATCTCATTCTCCATCGTGTATTTTGTGTCTTCCTTGTGACTTGCCATGTCATGTGTGGGATGTGGGAAGCTTCTTCTCTGTTTTTAGTTGGTTTTACAAAACGTTTTCAACTTTTGGTTTTTGGGTTTTGGCGTTTGGCGTTTTGACGATACGAGGGTTTGAGGATTTGAGGATTGACGATTGAGAGGAAATAACATAACAATCAGCGAAAAACCTTTTAGAGAGTGACACCGCGGCAAAGGTCAGCATAAAACCGACGGCAGACACATCATAAACTTTTACATCATGGCCACTGTACACTATCATTCACATCTCGTATCTCGTATCATATTTGCCTCTCCTCCCTTTGAAACATGTGTGATATACATATGTGTGGATGTGGTCCAGAGTCTAGCGTCCAGAGAAAAGGAAAAGTAACAGAAGGAAGAAGAGTGTAAAAGGGTTCATTCGTCTTGTTTCTCCTTTTCTCAATCCTCAATTCTCACCCTGCGCCTTTTGTGTATGTTGTATGTTGTATGTATTATGTTCAGTGTTCATATTCACATTTGTTGGTGTAGGAAAAATTAAATGCTCTTATGAATGAATGTCTATATCTGTGTATAGTGTATAGTGTATACTGTCTACGGTGTATATTATATCCTCTCACTGAAACTGAAACCGAGTACATAATATTGTACAATAATACAAGTATGAAGCTCAACTTAACTCAGTTCAAGTTTATGTACTCCGTGAAGAATTTAGAATGTACGATATGGATTTGAAATAAGTATGTCTGTATTTATAGTTTATAGTGTATTTAGTACATTTAGTATTTAGTTCCCTGTCAGTTGATGTGTACAAAATATGAATTCATGGCCATGGACATGGACGATGACGATGGAGCCAGACCCATATTTAATATAGGAATGCTATACGTTATATTCATAATACTTATGTATGTAAAATACCATATATAATATACTTTACCCGTCCTTCTCAAATATGTAACTTACTACATAAAGAGCTCATAATACTCAAGATTCAAGATGTATGTTCTCTTGTTTTTTGTTCTTGTTCTTGATTCTTGATCTTTTAGAGGAGGAAATAACTATAAGCGCAAGTGTAAACGTAATATAATGTTTAGTGGAAGAGGATAAAGGCTAAACGGGATGAGATGAATAATATAAATAAATAAATAGACCCACACACATAGTTTTTTCTTTCATTTATTTAGATATTCCTCAATTCCGTACTCCGTAAGTAATAATACTTTCATAAAAACAAAAATAAAGTTATGTTATATTATGTATTATGTGTAAGACAAGAGAAAGGAGAAGTACATGTTGAAGAAAAGAAAAAGAGTGCCATATCATCATCATAATCTTTATCATCTCTCCCAGCAACATCTTTCACACATTAACTGGAAACTGGAAAACTGGTTGTTGTTTACTATAATAAATGGGATGAAATAAGAACTAAGAAGAGATCATCATCATAATTGTAAATATTAATAATAATCTTCAATCTTCATAGTTTTTTTCTACAGATAAATACCTGTGGTCCATGTTTCAAATATTTCAGGTTTCAAGTTCAGTATATCACATAAATTATTTTTCATTCTTGTCTTTTGCCATCGTCTTTCCTTTTGTTTTGCTCGGTTTTTTCCGTCCTATTTACTGTACAGATTGTAGATTGTAGAACCAAGTCATTGTTCATATTTCATATTGTTCATGCATAGTACAATAGTACATAGATTGTATAAGATTTTAAAGTTTGGTTCTTTGTGAGTGAGTGAGTTTAGTTTCTCTGTGTGTTTAGGAAATACAAGGGAAAGGCAATAAAAGTATGTGGATGTTAGTTCAGTCAACATTCTAATCTCTTCCTCACAACATCTCATCTCATCGCATGGTTCATTTCCAATATCTCATATCTCATGTATCACATCCATTCTCACTGTACACAGTACACAATACAGTGCAGAATACAGCATTCTTTTCTCTTTCATCTCCTGAGTGAGCAATGAACACTACGTCACCACCACCAACCATCATCCCTCATTCAATAACCATTCACCATCTTCCATCTTTTGTAAATTGTAATTTTGTACGAAAATAGAAACAAAACGAGTCGTGTCTAGTTTGCACGTTTTATATTTTACACTCTTATCCTAGTATAATAATACACAAGTACAGTAATCTACAGAGTATTCCTGAACACTGAATGTCAGGGTTCATTAGTTCAAGATTAAAGATTCAAGATTCATAAAACTAGAACAAATAACAAATAACCAAGAAAAAAGAAGAACATTTATACTTGTCTCCTTTTCAAGTGATTAGGTGAACAAATAACATTTTAAAATAGGATTTACCGACAATGAAAACTTATCCACAATCCATTATCCATTACCCATGACACAGTCAAAATTCAAAATTGGAGAGAAGACCAAAGACCAAAGAGGAGCAAAGAGGAGCAAAGACTTTTTGACTTATAATTGGAGGTGAAAGGGAGTCAAGTGCCAGTTACAGTCCCAGTGGTGAGGAGACGAAGAGTAATGTTAAAAAGGGATTGAAGAAAAAAAAATAAGATAAAAGGGACCGTGTGATCTCCCTTGGTGTACGTTTAAGTATTGTGTACGTACTTGTTTTGAGTTTCTATGTTTATACATAGAACACAGAATACAAGACAATACATTATATTGTACAATGTACATGTATGTGTGATGTGTAGTGCAGGTAGTAGGTAGTGGGTACATTCTACATTGTTCCCTCAAGTCTCAAGTCTCTTTTCTCTTTGTAAATCTCATGTAATGTACCATCTTTTCTTGTCTCTTTTGCCTCTTGACTCTTGACCCAAAATAATTATTTGTGACTTTAAATGATGTGATACAAATAAAAAGAAAAAGAGGACAAATCCGAAAATAAATATACTGATAATAATGAATAAGTAGTTCATGGTGCCAATAAATAAATAAGCTAAGTAGGGAATAGTGATGAAAATTTATGATTACTTTATTATCCATGTTTTTGTTTTACCATGCCCATAATTTTAAACACAAGTGATGGAGGGAACTTCCTGTGCTGTCTTTAATAAATATTATATATTGTGCACATTGAAAGCTACGACTTGAGAATGTCGAATAAAATATATGCAGACTGAATTAAGTAAATGACGACATGGAGTCCACTTAAAAGAGTTGGAGTTGGGAGTTTATATATGTAGCTGATGTCTGATGTGAAATGATGAAAAGCAAAATATAAAATATCTGTGTTTAGTTAGCCGGGATTCTCTCTCATCTCTCATCTCTCGTGGCATGTGGATCTAGGCTCTAGTTCTAGCTCTAGGCTTTAGGCACTATAGGTACTAGGCACTAGGCACCACACCACCACCGTGGTCCTCACTGTCTTCTGTCTTTTGCCTTTTCTGCTTCTTCTTCTTCTGTTTCTTCATTTGGACCCGACAAAATAGACAGACAGAGGAAGAAAGAAAAAAAAGAATGAAAGAAAGAGAGACGTCCGAAATTCCATTTCATTTCCATCCGTCTTCGTCTTGGTCTTCTTCTCCTTCGACCACTTCCACCTTCAACTTCTTCTCGGTTTTCATCGTACATCGTCCATCGTACATGGTACACCATGGTCTTTTCATACTTTTGTGTTTCTTCTACATACTAAACATTAAACACTAAAACTACAAGCTGGACCTTAGACCAAAGACGAAATACGAAATACGAAAGAAGGACGCGACGCAAGGAATAAAGGAGAGGGACGAGCAGAAAGAAAGAGAGTGAGCGAGCGAGGCAGGCCGTCAGATGAAGTTGAATGAGTTGGTTCCAAGTACTTGGAACGACAAGAACCTAACACTCACACTCCTCAATTTTTTCAACTCTCTCTCTCTATTTGACTGTGGATGTGTCTGTATTCTATGTTCTATCTCTCAAAACCTCTCTCACTCTCAAGTTGAATGCTGGATTGGATTTGGATTTGGATCTTGTTGTTGTTCCTCTCTCGAGTCTTCAGTCTTGCGTCGGATGTTGGATGCAGGAGTTGGATGTTGGACGTAGGGAAATTTGTGGATTAATTTCATTGTGAAGTGAGTCTGGAACGAGTGAGCGAGTGCATGATGCATGCTGTTCGGAATAATTTAATAAGAAGGAAGGAGACTCAAGAATAATAAGATATAAGATGTAGGTGATGTCTAAACATCTAATATCCAACATCCATGAGCTGTCCAGTCTCTTGTACAAGTTGTGCGTTGTACATTTTGTATTGTTCTGTGTACTTGTCTAGTTTCCAGTTCCCACTTTCCAGTGTCCAGTGTCTACAGTCTACAGTCTAAAGTCTAGTGCGTGCTAAATAATAAGATAAAAAATACAGCTATAAGACGTTGTGTATAGTGTGTAGTTGAGAGTGGAAACTTGTGAAAAGGAGTGAGGAGTGAGAGAATAAGTGGGTGTTTGTGTGTACTACATGAAACTAATTTGTAATTTGTGTACACGACATCATACTTTAGACTCAACTGCTTAAAAGTGTACACGATTCAGTTCCAGTCTCCGTCTATCCTCCTGTCCGCCTGTCTTTTTTCTGTCTGTATTCTATATAAAAATCTCTGAGGAGAAAAAAAAATCCAAATTCAAAATCATAGTTCCAAGTTCCAGCACAACTAGACGAAAAAATAAACCAGTCTTAAATAAAAACCGGACAAGGAACATCTAGTAAATATACACACTGTTTGTGAATTGTGACAAAGTGCACATGTATTCATTTTGAACGACATGTAGTGAATTGAGTCAAGTTATTATTATTAGTAAAAGTGTATTGAGTATTGAGTTACCTACAAGAAAAACAAGATCAACGTGAATAATAAAAACACCGCTCATTCTCAGTTCTCAGTTGTGATGTGACTTACTGTTCATTTTGTGTTCATGTTCAATGTTCAAGCTCAGTGAACCTTTGTACTTTGTACATGATTTGAGTTCAGTGCAAGATTGACAAATGTCGAATGTCTAACCTTTGCATGGCATGCAAGGAAAGGAAAAAGGAAACGCCGACACGTGAAATTTCTAATAAGGTGGAAAAAGGAGGCGGGAATACTTGTAATATGTATGTATACATGTTAGAAATTGACAGTATCTTGAGTTTTGAGACTTTTGAGCCTTAAGCCTTGACAGAGTATTACATGTTTAGTGATTGGAGTCAAGTTTAAGGTGAAAATATACATGTTACACATGTACTATTATTATTATTATTATTATTATTATTATTGTGCTTGTTATTAAAGAGTAAAGAGGTTCTTCATAATTTATAAAAACTTGTTAAAAAGTTTGAAAAGAGCGGAAGAGGAAGAGAAAGAAGAGGAGGATAGACACATTAACACCTTTGTAACACCGATCTTTAGAGTTTGGAGGGATGACATGGATCAAAGTTGAATAATATTTACCTTGAACAAGCCAAGAAAAGATAGACAGGAAAATATATAGTCAAGTGTCTGAATGTCTAACTGTCTGAATGTAATTATCAAATATCAAATGATAGAATTTTCAATAAATATACATTTTTCTAACATTTCATAAAAATAATAATACGCTAGTTTGTCCATTCAAAAAAATTCGCACCTGTTGATATGTATTTGCGCCGGGTGTCTTGCTGAGCACTGAAGAGTTTATAGTGAAAAGTAAAAGTGTCAGAGTGCTGCGTCGAATACTTTACTCTTTACTCAGCGTTCTTAAATGGATCGTGAACACAATGGGAAACACTTGATTTTACAGATTCCACATTATTATTTTACTAGTGCATAGTGAATAGTGCGCATAATATAAATTTGCAATTCGCTTGGAGAAGTTCAAAGGGTAAGACATGAGCTTTTTCTCCGATTGTTACAAATATTTCATGTTTCTTTATTGTAAATTGTACACAAATTGTACAACCAGCTACATTTTTCTTGTACAAAAGTAAGTTCATGAGGAATGATGAATAATGAAAATGAAGCACATGTAGGTTTTTGAATCCCCGAGCTGAAATTTTAAAATTACAAAGTATAAAATATAAAACATTTACAAACTGTTTGCATGTAAATTTTGCACTTTGTATTTAAAGTTTGAAGGCATTTGAGATTTGAGGTTTTTCAAAAAAGATGATTGTTCTTAAAATTGAGACTGAAACTGAAACTGAATCTGAATCTGAAATTTGATCTGACTAAAACATGTAAAACTCGTGGAGATTTTATTGAAAGTGATTTGTATGCAAGTTGTGAATTGTGAATTGTGATGGAGGACTGGCTTGAGGATTTTTCTCAAACGTTTTGTTTTGTTTTTTTTTTTTCTTTGCACGCTCTAGTTATGCACAATAATGTATATTATATTATAT
>JABASP010002818.1:0-17591 GCA_019776565.1 Sminthurinus signatus | reverse complement strand
AAGAAGAGTTCCTCGTCCTCTTCTATGTAATATGTAATCATATATATTTTAATATTATAGTACAGATAGTAGTAATAATATGAAATGTGAGGTATGTGACCGTTTTTGGGGTATTTTAGTTAGATTTTCTCAACTTAAAAGCAGTACGTGCATAATAAATACACACGAGTATCGAGTATGAATCATGTGTAATGTGTAATGTACATAGAACATACAGACTACAGACCAACAGAGATAATGCTCCTTTGCACGCAAGATCTCTCGTCGTTGAATGGATCGATTGAATATCAGTCGTTGTGTATAGAGTATAGAATATAGAGTATAGAGATACTAGATATATCTATGTTCCAAAAGCTACAAGATATTATTATAGAGACCTGGGTTTTATTATTATTACATGTTTGTATAAATATATACATCTCGTATGTTTGTTTCTATCCATGTGTTTATACATTGTGTATAGGATGTAGGTATGACAAGTTCCTAGATTTAGAACTAGAGCTAGAGTTTTTTCACTCTCTACTCTGTATTCTCTATAATATACCTATGTTATGTTATTCTGTCAGCATGTTTTTGCCTATAGACGACAACGGTGTAGTTTTAGTTGGTTGTTTGGTTGGTAGACGGGAAAAGTTGGAAGAAGTTACCAGGGACTTGACTATAATAATATAACATTTTGTAGAAGGAAGAGGAGTACTGCTATGACTATATCATACAGAGATTCTCTCTCTATAATCATAGCACAAAAACACACACACTCTCACTAAATACATTCAAATGTCTTTATATATCTATATAGATAATATGTTTAAAGGTATGTCAGTCCATAGTCCACAGTGCATAATCTGTAGACTCGAGACAATTTCTATGCATGTGGTATGTAGATCTATGTAAATGAGTGCATTGTAGGAAATAAACCGACTGAACCATCTTCTATGTAAATCAACTGGGGTTCCTCCTCCTCCACCTCTTTCACTCTTTCCATTTCCCGACAGAATCCTTGGTTTTTGTTTCGGAACAAAAAAAAAGCCGGGTGTATAACCCATACACCATACACATTACCCATATGTACAATCTACAATCTAGAATCTACACCATACACAGATATAAACTGTGAAATGTTAAGACTGTTAATGGTGAAGCTCTTTGGCGTGAGGTTCTCTCTTTTTTTTCATTTATTAATGGCTCATTATCCTTATCGTGTGCTCCAAGTTATGAGTCGAATATTTTTCACTCTTCTCTTTTTCCCTCTTTCGGGTTTTTTGTTTTTTTCCCTTTTACTTCCTCGTTGCTTCATTCCTCTTTTTGTTTTCGGTTGTTTTGTTATTCTCCATTCATTCATTCATTATTAATCCGTATTTAGGCAAATGAACTACCAAACTACAAAAGTACAAAAGTATAAACTATATACACAAACTTTTGGTCTCTTTTCAGTTCAGTTTCAGTCCTTCATTATACACTTTCCTCTCATCTTTTGTCTTGTTTTGTTTTGTTTTCACCCTAAACGGATTAAGAGCATCAGAGGGAAAAAAAGGGATAAAATTTGACTTCCCAATTCCCATTACCAAATTGACCACAAAAACTGCCAAAAGAAGAGTCATTAAAAAGATAGGAGAGAATGATAGGGAAATTTCCCCCTATGAAAGAGATAAAGAGAGTGAGGGAGTTAGAGAGTAGAGAGAATGGAGAATTTAAACTTCTGTACATATTGTGCCTATTATTATTATAATATTACTACCACATAAAGTAAAACAAAAGATGAAATAAAGAGATAGTAAATACCTCGTAAAGAAAAATTATATCCAAAATTCAAATATGATAATTTACCAAAGATGTTTGTGAGTTGTGAAAAGTTCTTTCCAACTTTTTTAACTGCCAATAATAGTAATTATCATTATGACTATTTCTGCCAAAAAATGAAGTTCAATGGTAATTGATACACATGTACACGTATAGTTGTAGATATAGATGTAAAATGGCGATTAAAATGATAAAGGAGAGATTAAATATGTAAAAAATAATGGTGTGGTGCATTTGGCAAGTTGCGTGGAAAAAGTGTTTTAGAAAAACAAGAAGGAGAAGAAGACAAAGAAGCAGAATAAATAATCAATCTATAATGTCTACTCATGACTTGCTTGGTCGTTTCCTCGTGAGGTAGAATAATTGATTAAGAAATGAGTTTACACACTCTCACACATTCATATGTAAATATTCCTTTTGTTCTGTCTTTCTCTCTTTCTTTCATTTATTTAATGATTTAGTCCGAGGAGCATTTCTCTCTTAGATTTATAATTTATAATTTAATTCTATGTTCACAGGACCATTTGATTTTTTTTACTAAAGACTAAAGACTCACAGTTTGCAGTATTAGCAATCAACATCAACTTCATTGGAAATTTTCTCATTATATGCCTCATGTGTTTTGTGATTCTCTAAAACAATTGTAAATTGTAAGAGCACAACTGATTACGGATTAAGGATTAAGAATGGAAAAGGAGAAGGGAATCCTAATAGTGTGTTAAACCTATAGTGTATATTATATGTACTCTATCTATAATAAAAACAGCTTTTAATTCTCAATCTATATTCTATATGTACGAAAAAAATATACTGATACGTTTCCTAGATTTATTACTTTTATTTATTCTTTTCCCTCTATACCATATATACTGTCTACCAAACTTTTTAACGAGCACAATTATTTGTATTTAAATTACCTCGGTGCTTACACTTTACACTCACTCGTATAAGCTTTCAAAAGTATATAGGTGTGTTCTGTGTTCCTCTTCATCTGAGATCCACACAATCAACGACGAATGACAGTCGTAAAATAATAATAAGAGATGCGTGTGATGAGTAAATAAATATGTATTTAACTTCACAGATACTTGTTCATTGCTCATACAATAACAAATAAAGTTGGGAAAATTGTGGTCAAAAGATATAAAACATCCACACTTTTTTCCCCTTTAAATTAATTCATCTTTCTTTTTCCTTTATTGTTTTGAGTTTTGATTTTTGATTAATTTATATTATGAAAATTGAGCTATTTGAAAAAAAAGGGAAACCAAGTTCAAGTTCAAGATTTGAACCTTTCAATCACACATCTATTTATTAGTTTTTGAAATTGAGATGATGTACAATGTAAACTTATCTGTAGGAACAAATGTACAAAATCATAAAAAAACATGATGACAAGAGCATTGAGCATTGTAGTATCAACTCAAGTATAATGAGGATTACAGTAGTTGTCTCAGGGATATCATATTACATTCAATATACATTTTTCGTCTTTACCCTTTGTCATCAGATTCTCCTTTCCCCATAAAAAAAGGAATCAAATTGTCAAAGTAGTCAACTGGTAATATGAGAGATTGAGAGATAAGAACAAGAACATGACGAATCGTCATCAAATCAAAGCTAAATGATACTCAATACTCAATCCAAATGATAAAAGATAAAATGAAAAATAAATAATGCAAATTCTTCCTTTTTATTGATTATCACATCATTAATCCTGATTATTACTCATGATTGCCTTTATCATTTGGATAAAAACCGACCTTTTGACCTCAATACGTGTAAAAAACTTATACATTCATGAATCATGATACAGGTAACTTTGCGTTCTCCCGTATCTCGTTGTACTTGCACATTTGCAGATTTTCTGATGTGTGTTGCCTCAGTAGTAGTAAAATGTACATTATTTGTATTTTAAATATCTAAAGATACAGCCCATGCAATTAAAAATTTAAACAGATGTAACACTAATACAAGTGTTGTTTCTTTTTTTGAAAAATCATTTGTAATTATAACTTTTAAACTCCTCCTGATAGAAGATAGAAGATGAATCAAGAATGGGGAATTGAGGAAGGATATGAATACGAATAGGAATACAAATGTAGATATTAGATATAAATGTGAATGGAGCCGGCATGGCGTGTAATGTAATTGTAAAATGATAATGATAATGAAAGAGATGGGAGATGGAAGGAAAGCAGCAGTATAACGAATTCACCTGAAAGAATTCTTAAGCAGAAGCAAAAGCAATCACACAACAGCAGCAGCAGCCTCAACAACAACAACAATCATAATAAAGACAACAATAGTTGAAATGATAACAGCAAACAATGAGTAAGTGCGAGTGCGAAAGCTGTCTGTGAGTGTGCATTTAAGAAGATCCGTCTGTCTATAGTTTATACTGCACATCTCAAAAGCTGTATATTGTATGCAGTGCGAGTATATACTTATAAAAGCGTATAGGCATTGTGTGAATTAAAACAAAAGACAAGGACGTTCGACTTGAAGCAATTCCTTCCAACTAAACATGAGTATGCATGTATATGAAACTGTGCAAAGATATAACGTAGATATAAAGACACTATCATATCTTATATTACTATATTATACATTATACATTACATGTATTACATATGATATCAAACGAGATCTTTTAATCAAGATTCACAAGTGCTCAGGGCGTTATAGGGAAAGATTGGGTTAAAAACTTGGACGCTTCCTATCATTATTTACTTTCCTGCATAATATACCGTTTAAATCATAAGTGGACACGCATATTGTGTATTGTATATTGTATTTTGTGTGGTTCGTAGTGTGAATTGGGAATTGTGAATTGTGAATAGGATCCACGAACGACGGCTAGTCACTAGTTAGAGAGAACATCAAACTATCAATTTATCAATCTCTCTATTGATTTTCACAAAATCACAAGAATATATTATGCAGAAAATTATGACAGGTTGAATAGCACATGGACTCTTTATTTTTTACCTCCAACGTTTTGCTATTCTATTTGCCTGAGTGTACATATCATACATTCTACATACTGTGCCTGTTAAAATGATAATTACTATCCGGTATCTTGAATCTAGGATCTAGGAACTAGGCCTAGACCTTTTTGCACATATACCACACACAGAATTTTATTAAAATGTTAGAGAAAAAATCCTCTACATTCAGCTTTGTTTTACATGAGGTTCATTTACAGTCTACAATGGTGTATGATGCATGATGCAGTTTTTATGCATAATGTATAATGTAGATAGTCAGAGAGCAATATTGTACAAACTCGTAGGTAAGCCAAGTTATGTGTGTATTATAGATATTAAATAGATAGTAGATCATTCGTGTTCTGTGTTCTATGTAAAATTGTGCAGGACAGTCATAAATCGTGAAGCTGAACTTGTCTCTACCTGTACATAATATTATAATATAATGTAATATAATAGTCTCATCTCTCTGTTTCTCTCTTTTGTATAAAATCTCATTTAACAGCTTTCATCTCGTTGTTTGTATGTACACTATGTTTTACGTTGTATCTTGTATGTGCATTTACTGATGAGTGTGTGGATTACTGATTTTCTGTTTTTCATATGTAAATTATATGCTTGTATACACACATTCAAAGTGAAATGGAAGATGATGACTGTTTTCTAGTTTACAATTTACAATCAATTGATTCTAGTTGCATCTTGACTATATAATAATACCTGTAAACTGTACCTACCTGCATGCAGAATGCAGCATGTACAATGTACGATGGTTGATATGATGTATAAAGTGTCAAAAACATCATATTGATTCCATTGTCTTCGCCTGCTTCTTACTTCTTATCCGTCCATTCTCGATTCTTGATTCTCGATTATGTGCCTTTCCTCAACGCTAGTAATAATGGTAATAATGAAAATGATCTTGGTAATTGGTGCAACTGATTTACATTAGTCAGTGGAAGTGAAGAACGCTGTACAGAGTACAGAAGTACTACTACTTTTGCAGTAGTAGTCATCTGTTGTGATAAAAAATCTGTTCGATATTGGCCATCGAAGATGCACAAAAAAATAATGAAACTGTGAGTGTAAAAAATAAAAAATAAAAGGAAAAAGCTACTTGTCATAGTCAACTTCGATGTTGATGAAGATGAAATGATATACTTTTTAAAATTTGTTTGTGAGGTGTTGAGCAGTTTCATTCAACTGATTGATTGCATGCAATATTATGAATTATGAATAAAATGGAAGGTGCTCTGCTCCAGATGCAGCTTGCAGGATGCACACTATTATTATTTTTTATTATTATGGTGTTTTCACATCATAACATCACAACAGTCAACAACTGTACCAAATATCAAAGACCAAGAACCAAGAACCAAATGAAAAGATGATGGTACAGTATGCAAAATATTCCTGCACGTGATTCAAGATAAAAACATGTATACAAACAGAGAAATAAGGATTGATTGGATTGTATTGGATTGGAGAACCAGTTAGTTGGTGTTCAAGTTATAATGTTGTGATAAAGAGAGAGCCGAAGAAAAACATTCAGGAGAGAAATTCAAAATTGCAACATTTTTTTTCCTCCTTCTGACTGATATGTGATACATAATATGAATTCACATGTGAACATTCATTGTGAATTGTGAACGATGGACGATAGATATTAAATGCTTTGAGCTTTGAACACCATTGACTATTGACTATCGAGTAGTAATTTTTTCTTTGATATGATATGATAATGAAAATCAAAAGGTAGAACATGAGCTTGAGTTTTTTGTCGTCTCTCTCTTTCTCATATCTCGTATACAATGTACAATACTTCTTCCTTTCCATTATCAGTATCGACTCATGCATCATGTACCATGCTCATGATGACTGTCCTCATATGTGAAAAAGATAACAGATACTTTATGCTTTATGCTTCATACTTTACATTCTACGTTCTACACAATGTCTAATATCTAATATCCTATCCATAATCCATGATGTTAAAAAAACATATTGTGATGAAAAATATTGATGAAGCTCCGTAAAGAAATGAAATTGAATGATGAGAATTGAGAATACAAGTATATTTGATATTTGAATGTATTTAGTATTTAGTATGTAGTATTTAAAATGGTATTCATTCTTTATTATTGAAGGAACAACGAACAAGGATATATTAGCTCCACGATTAGCGCCTTCCCGTTTACCATTTACCATTTACCATGATATGATACTTTAGAGTTGAGAGTGTTGTTAAAGTGAAACCAGGTTAATCTGATCATTAGTAGATAAAAAGAGGATCCTCTTCATACTTTAAATGATCTCTTGATCATGCATATCATCATCAACTCTTCTTCTTCTTCCTTTTCTTCTCACTTCTCTATACATTCTACATGTATCATATTTTCTCTTTGTGTATCTATAGGTATCTAAGATCCTCTTCATTTTAATTCGAGATTCGAGTACTATGCATTATGATTTATTGTATATGCACAGTGTACAATAGGGATCTGTGATCTGTGGAACAGCAGTCTGATTTGATTAAGAAGTGCAAGTACTTTTTGGCTGTTATCATGTCTGAGTTATGTTATGAGAAATTGGAGTTTGAGTTGGAGTTGAAGGAGTTTAAACTACACAAAGACTTTTGACAATAGGACAAAATGCGTGAATCTCCATAATTAGGTATGTACAGGAATCAAGAATAGTAATAATAATAATATGGCTTAACATGTGGATGTATGTATTATGTATATAGTATATAAATGTAACAATATAACATTACATACAAGGAAAAGATAGATAGATGACTGAATTCATCTTATTTGATGACCATAACCTCTTTTTATCCTAACAATTATCCAAAAGTATCATTAATATTAGTTTTCGTATTTAGGACTGTTGTTGATTGTTGCTCTATGTGTGTTGAAAAGTACATGTATATAATATATCATGTATCCGTACTGTATAAGACGGGGATGAAGCAATATTATAATAGAAATAAAATATATACAAGTATCATGTATCATGAATCATGAATAGTTCAACAGAGTAATCTGAAATCTCCAACATGATGATAATAAAAAGACAACATGAAGTTTTTTTATTATTCCAAAAGCTTTGAATTGGAATCCCTCAATCCTCAATTTTGCATGCATGTGCAGTGCATCTTCCGGCTGTTTGACTTGGTACACTTAACTTTCCTGACTCAAGACTCAAGAATTCATCCAGACCAGAGACCAGAATTGACTTGAGACTCAAGACTCGAGAAGCTTCAGAAATCAGAGTCTCTGTATTATATTATAGTATACACATAAAAAAAGATTCCTTTGAGCAAACTCTTTTTTTTCTGTGCGTACAAAATGTGAAATGTTCAGTGTTCAGATTTCCTTCCTCTCATCACATTACAATGCTTTGCATCTCATTGGCATTGCTTCACATCTCGCCTCATCTGCTTCTAGCTTCTATATTCTATCTTCCATGATGCTAACTATGACAAAAGCACGTTCGTACCCACTTTTTTTTGCGAGTTAAAGATAGAGAATAGAGAGCATATTGTTCCTTGTTGGTTGTTGGATATAGATGTTAGATGTTATGTATCCACAAGAGTCTATTGTCAATTTTAATGGTGAGCATGTTGAACGCTGAATGTTGAACGTAGAATGTTGAATGGTGATGCTCATGATAATAGTGAATCATATAGAGAGCTATTTGGCAGTGTAATAAATGGAGGAAAACAAGAAGATTGTAGATCCCGTATATCGTCTTTTTTTCAAAAAAATTTCCCTATAATATACACAATACACATTACACATGTATCTCCATTTTTATTATTATTCGTATTCTCATTCTTATTCTCCTTATTCTTTTTCGTCATTGTCATGCAGAATGCGGACGTTAGACAGAGCAAGAGAGGTGGTACGGAAAATGCCGTATGCAGTATACAATAAAATCTAATACGATACATGCGATACGTGGTTCATTTCAATTCCATTCCATTGGTTGGATCTTGGATTTTGGAGTTTGGATTCTATATATATAATATAGATGTACATGACTTGTGTTCACTCTATGGTGTATGGTGTACGCATATCTAATTCCAAGTTGAAGGCTTCAATCTTCAATACATCTTTCTCTTGATGAGTGATTCAATGAGTGATTTTTACACTCGCAAATTTTTCACAAGATTCAACATTCAAGATTCCCTCACATCACTTTTCGTGTGCCCCATTTAAAATGTAAAAGATGCATTTATAAATCTACTTTTTTACACCTATATTCTGTAGTCTGTATATTATGCATTTTCATTGGATTTTGCACATGACAGCAGACAGCCGTGATTTGTTTGTAGTTTGTATGCATGTTTCAAGGAAAAATGGTTTCAACTCATTTAAAATGGCATCTTTCTTGTGAAATCGTCACATCACCTAATTCTAATTTAAATGTGTGTGTAACAAAAAAGTTAAGTTAAGTTTAGTGGATTAACTTTTGGATTTGGAGAGTCGTCAACAGTCTTCTACAGTATTACATGTTATATTGTGTACATGCACAACAGAATATTAATGAAATCTCTCGTAAATTCTCCATTCTGTAGTAAAACTGCATTGTGCTCTGTATAAAGCTAATAAAACCGATTACAAATTGCCTAAAGTACATACACAATACACAATATACAACTATTATTATTTTTACTACAAGTACAATTACAATTACAAAACTCGAGCTTGTCAACGCTCAAGTGCATATGTAATCCGTGCATAAAGAATAAAGAATAAAGAGGGGACGTGTGTGGTATGAGATTAGTATACTTATTAAAGCCCATAAAGTGGTGTGGAGTAGAAATTAAAAATTAAGAAGGAGATTAACATTTAAGATTAACCATGCGGACTATAAAGAGTAAACAGTAAATAGTAAATAGAAATGGGGAAAAATGAAAGAGAGTAGATTTTATAGTACATATTTTATATTTTATATCCTGTCCTGCTTAATTCATTTAAGGTTGTGTTTAAGAAAAATCTCTCAATCCTGATGCTACAAACTACACACACACATACACACAGCATCATAACTGAATTAAGAAATAAGAAAGAAATGGAATGAGAAGGAGTGAAAGATTTAGTGAGTGAACCGGCAAACCAAGCCAAACCAAAGCCAAGTAAACAAAACGTTGGAGCCTGCTCGCCTGTCGCACTCTCCTTAGTCAAGTCTCAAGTCAGAGTCAGGAATCAGGAGGAACCTCTACATCTAAACTCTAGACTGTAGATTGGAAGAACAAGGGGGAAAAGTTGAGATCTAGAATTAATTTTGAATTATGAGACGTGTGTCGTGTTAGACACACGCCTATAATAGTGCATACAACCAGCAGAATTTTCCTCCTCTTCTTTCTACATTGTTCTTGCTCTGTATTCTGTAGTCTGTAGTCAAATCTCTGTGAGGAAAATCTGTGTGCGTCTTTTTTTCTCTTCCGAAAATTTTTATGTACATGTCCTCCCATTCCATGCTTTTCCATTGGATTGGATTTCATATTCCATTGTCATACATTACGCATTTCTTATTAACTATTAACATCTTCATTTACATTCTACATTCTACACTCTAGATTTTTCATTTTACACTTTACACTGATACAAAGGGACAGAATATAGATTCACTCAAGCCAAATTACCACCCAGTCATTTATTTCTGTACACTCTTAACGAAGTACAAAATTTGAATAGGAATTCGAATACAAATTTATCTACAACATGGTTACGATTCAAGATGCCGGTCTTTGGTTTGGCTTGGCTTGCTAATCGTACGTTGTTCTCCTGTCTCTTGTGTATTATGTATTATGTATTTTTTTATTGTTGACTGCGGTGGTGATGACAGAAGTAAATGAGTCTAAAATGTATAGTTGAGACGTCTTATTTATTGTCTTTTGGTTCCTTTCTGCTTTCCTTTAATTTCCATGATTTACTATTCACAATTATACAAAATACAAAATATACAAACCCACACCAACGTTATTTGTGTGTTGTGTGTACACCTTAAAATCGTAAAAGAGGGAATGAACGGATAGAAAAAGTCCTGTAGTCCATGTTCACACATTGCATTATATTATCATGTCATTTCATTTTGTTATTGGGAGGAGAAAAAAAATGTAAAATCTAAATAAATGAAAAAGGCGTCACCTGCGTACTGCATACATCACATTAAGTATGTATACTGTACAAGGTAAATTCCTAATTCCTAATGCACGAGTGTAATAATAATTGTAGATATTTCAAAGACTTGTTAGTTTTTTACCATGTCTCTATTCTCCATTCTCCATCATTTTCTAACATCTCATTATTGCTGGTTGTTGACTGTCAGTTGTCATTACCATACGCATGTAATCCAGTTTACAGGATACAGAAGACAGAAGTGGGAGACGGAGACAGAGAGGAAAAAACAAAAACACAGTTACTTTTGATTCAAATCAGGAGAGGTGTAGTGCACCCATATTTGTTATTTGTTTTGTGCTTTGTGGTTGTTGACGACAGTAAAAATGGATTTTATGTCCTTTTCAACTCACCATCATTTTTTTAAAACAGACTGATTCCTAACTCGTAACTGGTAGCTCGTACATCGTACATCGTTCATTGTACCTCAAAGCTCAAAGTAGTTTCTTTTTTGTTTTAAATTCAAATAGGAGAGTAGTTTAATGCAGAATGACATAATTTTTTACCATGTATTTTTAGGGTGGAATACAAATAAAAAATAGAAACAGTTTTATTATTTTTTGTGTTTGCTCAACTTGTTAGTTGTTAGTTGTCATCAACTTTAACTACAAGCATATATGTATAAGTATGTGTAAAAATGTTGTGTAATTTGAGAAGGTAATAAGTAAGTAGTAAGAAGTAAGTAACTAAGCAATAAATAATAAATGTGCTAACTGCTAACAAGGGAACTAAATTTAACCGTTAACCAGACTCAGAGTCTGTCAGTTGGTTTTTTATTTTGTAGCAGGAGTTAATTTCAGTAAATCTTATTTTTGATTATATTGGTATTAGAATTAGAATTGGACTTTACAGTTTTTTTTACTTACTACTTGTTTACTTTTAGTAAAATAAAATACCAAATCCCAAATGGCACATGGACTCAGTAAGCATTCCGTGTATTCAAATTTCAGAACGTGATTTGTCTACGCTGAAGAAGATCGATGTTGTAAAAATATTGAGACTTGAGATTTGAGAATCGAGAGTCGAGAGTTGAGACCTGAAAAAAATCGAAACAGAGCGTATCAGCAATCAAATCACTAGCGCATTTAATGATGAAGGGACTTGAATTTTTGATGCATGTGTGTTATTCTACACGGAATTTGATGAATCTTTTTCTTGATGGTATTAGTTTTTGCCGTTTTGCTTCGGGTATTTATTATTATTAGGTATTAAGTATTAGATAGAGAATAGAGAATAGAGAGTAAAGGTATATTGGCTCTAGGCTTTAGAACTGATGTATATAAGTATATATAGTAATAAAATAAATATTGAAATGGGAAAAGAAGTCGCATTTGCATTTTCTCCTTACGTTCCTTATTCCTTGTAAAAATCCGTCATAAGATATTGATTTATTCTCATATCATATCATATAGTTAATATTAACTTTACAAGTATGTAATCAGCAATCCGTTTCTTTTCTAATACAGTTTTATCTATTTCATGCTCGGATTCATACATGTATTGATTTTTAAATGATTGCGATAAACTATAAATAAACTTGAATTTATAATGAAGTTTAGAATAATTATATTCCAGTGCTCAAACCTCACAGGACAATTTTTTCATACGGCTGAGTGTATGAAAAGTTATTACATTCAAAATTCCAAGCGTATGGAGCATGGCGTAGGGAGTAGGGAAAATAGAAGATTGAAAGATGCAGCTCCAAGAAAGCTCTAACAAAAAAAGATTCCATGTTCTTCACTTTGTACTTTGTACAACTTGTACATCCGTGAGTGATGGATTTGTTGCGTGTAGAGTTAATGGTTTTAGAGGAGGAGGAGGAGGTGAGGAATGTGTGTGTTTCACATTTCACGTGTTTAATGCATATCATCTCTTGTAGCTGCCCAAACATTATTAATAATGATAATTCAGATCATCATCATGATACAAAATGTAAAGTCCACAACAAAGGGGATTTTTTTCCTTTGTCAAAAGGGTGGCACTAATTTTTTTTACAATACAGTAAGTATGTTGTGCATGTGCTGAGGATTTTCTGGACATTATTATACTGATTTTAAGATATTTGGATTTGGATCTAGTTTTGGATTTAATCCAAAGGAAAAAGAGAAAAGTAACAAAAAAGAAAACGAAATAATTGTACTCCCTGGACTTTCTATTTACAATTTTACTCTAAATATGCATCATTTGCATTTTGTAACTTGTATCGATTTCGATTTCGATATTGTCTTATGTCCTCAGTCGTCAGTTGTCAGGTCAAGCACCAACCAGCACAACGTCTATGTACTATGCACCAAAATATTTAAAATATTTATGAAGCATAAAGCATAACCTGTGTTAATACGATAGGCGATAGGATATGATATGATGTGTCATGCATTTTAAAATGTAATTATTCTTCCATGTACATGACTTTAATTTTTTTCTTTACGTAGATGAGTATTTTGTCTCGTTTGACGTCTGATATGATGTTAAGGTGACAGGAGTATTTTTCACTGTTCCTTCTTCGTCTTAATTGTCTAGTTCATTGTGCATTGTACATTGTACATTGTCGCGATGAAGAAGAAGAAGAAAAAGACGAAGAAGAGGTTGTAATAATAACTATGCTCCTCGAAATATACATATGATGAAAATGACGAGACAATTAATATGACAGAATGGTATGTACTCTCGTAATAGTACATAATACATCATACATCATGTTTTCTATGTGTATGCACCCCAGAAACAATGTGTGTGCAAAATGTTACACATGTACGACTCACTACCCACACTTACAACTCAGTATAGAAACAGGAACAGGCACATGCTGTTGATGCATGTAAAAGATACACATAGACGGATGAAGTTTGAATATGAATATGAAAATGATTGTGGATGAAGGGAAAAGTTTGCATCTTCTTTAATCTTGCCAGAGTCAAAGTCAAAGCTGTAGCACACAGCAGAAGGATTTCTTTTTTTGATTTTTCTTTTCTTTGCATATGCCACCAACCAGGCGTCTTTTACTACTACTTGTACAATGTGCATACTACTGCTTACTGCTATTCTTCCTTTTCTACTTGTACTTGTACTTTTGTATGTTAAACGTTGAATGTTAACGTCACAGACTAAAGGAAGATGAATAAAAGCAGAAGACCCTGAGAAGTGGTTGAAACTTTTTTTCTTGAATGGAGAGAAAAAGTTAAAGACTTGTACACACACATGTAAATGTACACACTGCCATTTAGTCACTTTTACTGTTTACTGTTTACCAACTGATAAATTTGTCATTTCTATCTGTCTACTGTCTACAGAGTCGAAAAACTACAATTTACAGATCCTACAAACTAGAAACTACGAGACTAGAGGAAAGATATGGAATACAGAAGCTGAGACTGAGGCTCAGGATAAACTCTTGTAACTTTTAACTTGGAAATACTGTTGTAAATAGTAAATACAAATACAAATACAGATTCTGCCTCATCTCTCTCTCTCTCTCTCTTTCACTCATAAAGTATTCATAATTGGTACATATTACATCAAGTGAAGAGTTTTAATTTTCAAACAAACTTATCTTTTCTTCCTCCCTCTTTAACAGTTTTCCGTCTCTTTTTTCCTTCCTCCCTCTCTTTTATCTCCACTTTTGAGTGTTGAGTGTATTACAAAAATACACTTAGTAGACAGTACATATATTTTGTAGAGATGTAACAAGTAACAAGAGTGAAATAAAATGAAATGAAAAATAACGTAATAAAATAATGTCGTATTACTACAACTTGGAACTTTGAAATAGAAAGAAAAGCTACATACATATGGCTGTGGCTATGGGTGCTCTGTGCTCTTCATTAAATTACATATTATTACATATTATACTACAGACTCTAGACTCTACCCATGTGTCAGATGTACATTTATATAAAATACAAAAGTTTTTTTCTTGGAGATGATAAAGTTAACATAATATTATATCATTGCTTTTTAGCCGTTTTGCCGTTTGTCGGCAACCGGCCTTCTTCTCGTTTTCAGTCTTCACCATCTTCTTTTTCTATTTCTTCTTCATTCTTCATTCTTCACTTTGTATTTTGTAGTTTTGTAGTATTATTTCACCGGTATCTCGTGTGAGTACAAAACACAAAATGTACATTAAATTGATATTTTTTCATGAAACTTCTTATTCCTCGCAACAACAAAAACAACAACAGCAGCACAGTAAGAAGAATTTGTGCGTATTATACGCTTATATAGACATGAATTATAGATGAACGACTTATGATTCAACTAACCAGTTGGTTATTTGTTCCTTCCTCTCTTATTCAGTTCCTTGGAGAATCCCCGTACTCTGTACAGTGTAGATTGTACAGTTTATTTATTGTAAAACAACCAGGATTCAAGAAGCAAAGGATTCACTCTCATATTTATAGAAAATAGAAATAGTGCAATATTATCTACTATCTACTATCTACACTTCTCTGCCAATGTTTGTGAGCTATGAGTTGAAAGTTGGATGTGATGAGAGATGAGAGTGTCTACGTACAATATCCAACATCCAACAAGTAAATAAACACATGACAAAGTGATGGAAGAATATAATATGAAAAATAATAGATAGATAGATGCAGTGTATGAAACAATTCAAATGACCGGGTTTAAACAAATGAACCCCTGATAGAGGAAAAACTAACTGAGATGCAGTTCGATTTGTGTGTACAAAATTATGTGAAAAGTCTGTGAAAATCGAGATAAAATTATGTGAAACTTTTACTGATAAATGATAAAATTATGATAAAACTGACAATGAAATTATTATGAAAATGATACAAACACTAAATAAAAGAATCTACTTGAAATCTGAAAGTAGTGTGTATATTTTGTAGTTTAACGTGACATTTATAATGTCGTTTATTTTGCTCCTTTTCTTTTCTTCTTCTAACACACACTGAGACTGACTGTGCTTTCAGGTTTTTTCTTTAGAATTTATATATTTTTCTATTCCAACATGCGAAATCGTACGACCACTTTATCCAATGAGAAGCATCGTATGATTATTTCATCATCTTTTAGATGATGAAATATTCTTTGATTTCAGCGTCATTGAATAAAATGAAGATTATTTTATTCAATGAGGAGTATCATACGACGATTTCATCCAATCAGAAGTATCGTACGATCAAAAATATCCTTATTTGGAAATAGTTGATTCTCGTATTTAGCATATAACATACAATGTACATGTACATGACAAACAGAAAAGCCAAGGAGTGTGTGACCCCTGAACTTTTGGTGAGATAAGAAATATCTACACTTTACACTTTTCCCATGCTAAAGATAGGATAAGGAATAGAGTATAAGATGAATGAATTTTTCTCTCTCTATGTAAAGGCGATCAAAAGTCGTCACTTTTACATGTACAATTAACGAGAAGAATATTCAAATAATATTTTCAATGTATTCTCATGTACATACGAAAATTCTCTTTTTCTACTTTTAACTCTAAAATCCAACATCCCGCTGACCTCGAATTTACTCCTAAATCCGAAATCAACCCAAAAATAAAATACCCCAAAATAAAATAAAATAAAATCCCAACATAAATAATAATTAATAACTATTCACATGACAATACAATATATAAGAGACGTTAAAATAATAAATTTATAAGTTTGTAAATATATTTATTATTCTTCATTCTTTTCTTCGTTGGTCCATACTGAATCCAATTCCAAAGGGCAAATCTTTGCAATGGTCACGTTCTTCTCTGTGATATCTGCTTGGAGTTGTCCCAACTTGTTCCTTTTGACGTCCTTTGGATTCAGCTTGGCTATTTTGACCGTGACTACGCGGACCTTTCCATCAGCTCCGGGACAAAGATTGACTACTCTGGCCATCTTCCATCGCGATGAAGGCTGATTGTCTTCCTTCAAAAGGACCAGTTGACCAATGTTGACATTGGGCTCCTCATGGGTCCATTTGCTCCTCTTCTGTAACTCCTGGAGATACTCCTTCTCCCATCTCTCCCTGAATCGCTGGAACATCAACTGGGTCTTTTGCCAATAATCACACAGATTAATCTTGAGATGCAAAAGCTCGGGCTCTGCAGGTATTTCACATGACCTGTCCCCGCCGACCAAGAAATGACCAGGGGTCAGGGCTCTAAAATCATTGGGATCGCTTGACTCTGCGGTCAAGGGCCTCTTGTTCAATACTGCTTCTATTTGACATAAGAGGGTGTTCATGGCTTCTTCTGTTAGGTTGACATCTTCCAATACTCGTTTTAGATGAAACTTCATTCTCTTCACTGCCGCCTCCCAGAGACCACCCATGTGTGGGGCTCCTGGAGGAATAAATTTCCATTTTATTCCAATTTCCTCCACTAATTTGTTCACATCTCCCTTGACGAACTCTGCGTACCAATCCTTGAAGTCCCCTGCTGCTCCGACAAAGTTTGGTCCGTTATCTGAATAGATCACAGCTGGAACTCCTCTTCTGCTCACAAATCGTCTTAATGCATTGAGAAACGCTTCTGTTGACGCTTCTCTCACCAACTCCAAATGAATAGCTTTCGTTACAAAACAAACGAACACAGCTACCCATGCTTTCTCTAGTTGCGCCCCACGTCCTCTTTTGTTCAGAATATGTG
>JABASP010002817.1:0-17597 GCA_019776565.1 Sminthurinus signatus | reverse complement strand
AAAACAGAGTCTACACTTAACACATAAACTACAAACATAACTTTTGTTGAGATACACAGTTTTTGACTTAATATTATATGCCAAGCATGTGTGTCACGTTATGTAATTTAAATTCTATGTGTATATATGTTTATATCTATGAATACTTTTGTGAGGGCCAAAGAATACTTTTTTTTAAAGATAAAGTAAAACTTGTAACTTTGGTACAATAATATTCTAAATTTTATACTTTCCACCGAAAAAATTTTACTTTGAAACTTCTATAGTGAATGTCATTAGACTGTCTACTCTGCCTAGTGTATAGTAGTGTATATATGATTATGCCGATGTTTCCTAGAATTAATATTGGATACTCCAAACTTCCAAAAATATGCATCATATACTGTATACTGTATGGATACTTGATACTATTTATTCTTTTTGTTTATGGAAGGATATATTAAATAGAATGATGTGGAAGTATGGAACTCATAATATGATACTCTTCACTTGTATTATTATTATTATTATATAGAGAGTGTTCCCACATAAATTGTTGAATTGGGATGGGCAGCTCACCTGTTGCGCTTTTTAGTATAAGTTTGTACGCATCATCATCATCATCGTGATCATCACTAGGATAATACTGCTTTGGCATAGGTCTGTCGTGTGTATGTATGTGTGTGTGTGTGTAATTCTATGCTCTATAACACTGAGTTTGTATACATGTGTGAAGGTGTAACAACTGAGAATAGCAACAATGAAAAAAGTAGTTAAAAAGTGCCCGAGTCCACTCCCTCTCAAAGCATTTGTGTATTATGTATCTCTCTTCATATGTATGTACATATATTTGGGTATATTATTATATTATTTGTATACATATTTTATGTATGAACTGAGATTAAGCAGAGAGTAGTATTAACAGAGAGAAAGAAGTGTGGAACCAGCTTAATGTGCTCATACGTGTTTCTGTGTTTGAAGTTTCAAGTAATAGATGGTCAAGAATCCCACAGTGCACCTTGCACCAAGTTATGTAAAAAGCCTTTGATTCTCTCTCTCTCTCTCGGTAAACTTAATGTATGAGAATTTATGGAAGTCGTAGTAGTAGTATAGTAGTAGTAGTAATAGTGGTGGAGAAAAAAAAAGAAGAATACAAAGACGAAGAAGAAGCGAGTTTAGTTTAAATTTATATATATATATAATCTTTTTAATGTCATATTATCTTGTTGTTTATAGATATACGAATACATATATGTATATGTAATATGTATGTAACGTATACATTATACATCTTTTACCAAGAAGACGATTCACCTTGGAAATATATCCACGTTTCATCTTTCTACATGTATGCATACGTATAATCTATAATATATATGAATCTCAAGTACTACAAACTACACATAATACATACAAATACGTAGTACAAAGTGTGTGCATAATAGTCTAATGTCTAACGTACATAATGTTTGTAACTTTGCCTTGGAGCAAGTATATGTATTCACATGTGTTTAAATCTACATGTTTGGTCCATGTACCAATGTGTAATAATCTTTCATCTTACTTAGCTTTGGCCGTTCGTTTTTCGTGGGTTCATTTTTTTTTCCTCTGTATTGTGTGTTGTTACCTTTGTATGTTGTTACCTTTGTAAGTTGTCAGTATATGTATACTTACATTTAGTTATGTTGGTTCTGCTTTGTATTCCGTTGTGGATTGGAATTTTCAACTTGTACGGGGTAACTCCAAATGGCCACTCGCCGTGGTCTCCATCAAAATTTTATCTGGTATTTTGTACAGCCTTTTTCGTTTGGAAAAAAAAAATTAAATCCATCGTTTTTCAAACTCAAATGTTATCAACATTCATGTTTTTACAGTAGAAAATGGAGACAAAAAATCATGCTAACATACATAATGGACTATGTATTGACATTTAACTTCATAAATGACACGTTTATCAAAGATAATATAATATTATTTAATATTATAATGGTGATAGTAGAAATATAAAAATGGTTTTGGGATTATTATTTATTTATTTATTCTTTGTCTTATTGTTTACTCAAAAGTAGTAGTGTGTGCTATAGTAGTTTTACAAAAGGTTGTACATGCTACAAGGATTATACACATTATTATATAACATAATAAATGTACTTTGGATTCTGGACTAGATTACTTTTCTTGAAGTAAACAAACAAGGCTACAGGAGTACATGCATACACATACATATGTCCATATCTACTTATAAACATGTGGGAAAGTGCAAGGATATAAATATTGTATACATATCATAGTAATAATTTGATGAGTATTTTAAAGTTGAGGAAAATAAAAGTGAAAGAGTATAATGTATAATATAATATAAGGCATGAGTTTATGTAGGAATTCTTTACAAGTTTTCCATAATCAAGAGAGGGAAATAAGATTAAAAAAGAACGAACGAAAGAAGGAAAAAAAAAGACGACCCTGCATAAACAGGGAAGAAAAATAGGATACGTTTGTGAGTAAAGTGATGTGGTTGATGTGTGAGTTCGTTTTTCTTGTAAAATATACATGGCAGCAGGCTACTTACTGCTTGTGTATGTATGTATTATATAGCTAGTACTAGTACTGCAGATATAATACAGGGAATAGAGGATGAGTGGAACTAACTAACTAAAAATGGCCCGTCATACGACGAATGTGAAAATTTTACTTTTCTTTCATTTGTTACTCATCTACCTCACAGACATATTTTACATGAATATGCTGCGCACTGTGCAGTGCATATTGTACACATAATATTTTCTTCTTCATATACTTTACTATGTTGAGTCATTTATTAAAAAGGAAATAATGTTATGTTTGTGTTATGCAAGTTGGAGTTTTGGAGTTTGTTATAGACAAAGTTTTTTTCTTCTTAATGTTCCAGTAAAATAAAAGATACATAAAAGTTTTATCTGTTATCCTGAAAATTCATACTTTTTATGCGAGTTCTAAGGTCAAGGAGTAATATAATTTTCTGCGTTAACTTGTGGTGTTGAGTGTTGACAGTATGTATATTGTATATGTACAGATATATATATATATGTTCCGTATTCCCTATTGTGTAATAATATTATTATAGTAAATAGCTTTTACATGTACAAGTTAAATATATAGATATGTATTTGTTGATATGATCAAAATCCGTTGAATTTGAGGGTTTCTCTCCCTTTAGTTAAAGAAACATAACTACAGACACACAACTCTGAAACTTGGTTCAGAGAAATAGTTTTTATGATACAAGGAGACCGTATTACGATGGTTGGTGTTGGTATGCATTACTATAGTACACATGATACCTGACTGACTTTGGCTTACCTTGATGTAGTAGGTATAGTTTGGTCCGCGTGCAGGAAAAGAGAGAGAGAGATAGACTAGTAGTATTCCTCAGCCACGCACATCCACAACACACACAACATCTCCCTCCTCAAAAAAAAAAATTGACGTTATATCTTTTACCGTCTTTAGTAGTACAATAATAAAAAGTTTAATCAAGTTTTGTGTTCCCGGTGAAAATTTAATGGGCTGTACGGACTATAGTGTTTCATTAATTATTTTGAGTTGAAAACCCAGTGATTGTTGATTAGTAAAAGGTAAAAGAGAGGATTATTTAGTTTTAAATTCATTTACTCTGAACTCTGAACGAAAGAATGTAAAGTGGAAAAAAATCAACGGCTTGCTTAACTTGTGTATTTCCTCGATCCTCAATACTGCGCCATGATCCATGAGCCATGAACAGAGGTAGATAATTTGATAGTTTTGTGGACAAACTATTTATATATACGTGTTACGGTTGTGCAATTTGACTATACAATTTGACATTCGTGTTTTTATTTTGGAATGTTGTACAATTAAAGTTATTGGTTCCAAATACTAAATTATAAATTAGTTCTTTTTCTACTGGTGTTGAAGTAAAGTTGATACATTTAAATAATGTTCACAGTGGATAAATAATATTAACTCTCTTTGAATGTTATAGAATTTTCATTTGATTTTTTCCTCATCTAATTTCCAAATGTAAAAAGGGAATTATTCTATTTACACCGTCCATCCGTTTTCTGTTTTCTATTTTCTATAAACCAACTCGTATCTAGTGTCTATAGACAGTTGTGTTACTATCCCTCTCTCTGTGCAAATAACTGGAACGGATTTTTGTGAGTACATGTGTACAGTGTACAAGTATCTTCCTCCTTTTTGTGTGTACTGTGGGTTGTTTAAAAATTTAGACTGGCTGATAAAAGGAAATGTTGATGATACTTCCCACAGGAAATAAAGGAGCTGTGTTTTGTGTCAATCGGCTTTGAATAAACTTTGAACTAGCGGAGGATGACTTACTTTCCCGGATAATAATATTTTTATGGAGTTACATATATCATAATATATTATATGACATGTTACACATTTACAACATTCAACATAAATAATAAATAGTACATAGATAAGTTGTGCCCAGGAAGCCTTTTAATAGGATTATTTAATGTGCATTCATGGTTTTGTCGGAAAGTAAGAACAAACTTGTGTGATTAGATAATATTTCTATATATATATATTCAATTTTCAGTTCCAAATTTTGGATTTCTGTTTATGTAAATGCACGCTTGTGTGTGTATTGTGAAGAGTGTTGACGTATGTGAATTTTTGTGTGTGTATGTGTGTGTGTTTGTATGTGTAATGTGTAGATGTGTGTACTTTTGATAATCCGGTACATGTGATAAACATTATACAAAATACCTATACGTCTATACTCCGACTTTGTACTTTGTAGTTTCAAAAAAATTATACTAAATCTTTTGAACTCGTTGTTTGATTTTGATATTACATATTACATGTATCTGTATATCTATAGTTTATCCTATAGCTATAGACCGCCTGTAGTTGATAAAAATCAATGATGTTATGTATGTATAGCTGTGAAAAGTGAACGACCGTTACATTTAACAAATTAACAAATATTTATACACACCAGTCAACTTCATCAGTGTACACAAATTTTGTATTTGTATAGGATACAAATTTGTAGTATAAATTATCTGGATATTATTCTCATGAATCAAGAATGGAGAATCATGAATCATCCAATACATTGTATGTATGATTTATGAATTGAAAGCCAAATATCCACACAGTGAATAATTTGTTGACATGTACATATTGGACATGATATTATGTCCTTGTTTGTGTTTTGTGATACAATAATAAGCTAATGAAGAGTGAATACTATTTATTATTATGTAGTATGTCCTATGCTTTAATTTTCACTGCTGGATCCTGTTACTATCCGTCATCCGACTATTCAAGATTTTCATTCCTGTGAAGTAACAAGCTACTTTATATATTGAGATACCAAAAAAAAAAAATAATGTAGTGACTTGAGACTGATCATATCATAGTCAAAAAAAAGCTTTTTTTTGTTCTTTAAAAAAATAGTACAAAGTGCAAAGATAATGTATTAGTGTGTGAGAAGGGGGGAAAAAGAAGATAAAAGATAAAAGAGACCACATAAATATAAATAGAGTTGTTTGTGTTTATCAGTTAAATTTATTTTTAATCGAGACAATCATTTGTTTATTTGCAAAGGAATTATCAAGACAATCAGCATTGTTGTTGTTTTGTTTTTCGTTTTGTGTTTTTACAAAGGGGAAAAAGGTTTTGTGTAAATAATATCAAGTATAAAGGAAGTAGGTTTATTTTCATATGAAAAATGAAACAAAGTGTTTAACATAATATTAAAAACATGTGTGTTTTTATTTAACTACGTTCTGGAGAAGACTAAAAGCTTTGTCATTGGATACAAATGTTTAAATTAGTATCTTTACATTGTACATGTGTGTGTGTGTGTGTGTGTGTGTTTGTGTGTCGGTGTGTGTTTTAAGTATGTATTTTTCCCCGTATATAAAGCAAAAGTGAGTGGAGTGTATAATAATAATAACTAATAAGCAGAAGGGATACAGAATATACTGCAGCGTACATAATACATAGTACATAGATAGATACATTGTCCTAACCTTGCTTCTATAATATACAGATGGATTTTGACGACGTAGTTGAATGGATAACATTAATTTAAATTTAACCAATGCATCGGAATGGATTTTTTGCCCAGATCCTGTTGGGATTGACGAAGAATATGATGCGGACGGGAATGAGAATGAGAATGAAGACAAATATCCTGTACAGTTGTCATTATCATTGACAGTAGTGGGAAGACAGAGACAGAGACGAAGAACCAGGATTCGGCGGTGTATTAAAAACAATACCATCATGGCTCCTGTAACCACGTTCTGTGCTCCTCTCCCTAATAATAATAATCCTCATCATCAAAACACTACAACTTTGACGCTAAATAATTTAAACCGTACCAAGAGTTTGGATAATTTAAATTTTGCTGAGAAAAGACAACTCATAGCGTCTACTTTAAGTCTCGCTGACATACTACAACAAAGTGGTTAGTGAATAATTAAAAGGCCTTTCATCTCCCTCTTCCTATCCTCTTCTCTCTCTTTCTTTCTTTCTTTCTCTCCATCCATCCTTTTTTCCTATGGGGTACATCATGAAATTATTATTAACTACAAAGGTCAAATGTTTCTATACTCTCTTGTACTATTGTAGTACAAATACAAAATACATAATACGGATGTTCAAATGGCATTTACGGACTGTGTGTAATATGTACATTGTACATGTGTGTGAAGTATCAGTATTTGTACTTGCGTATACTTGATCCTTGGTTAATCATAGTAACTCCGATTACATATAGCAAGTTTAATAACAACAGAGTAGAGTGAACTTTATGTTTTTTAGATTGTAGAGTACAATATTGTACAAACTTTGACTAAGGTTATAGATACATCTGCGTTTGTAGTCTGTAGAGTGTGTAATGTGTAGATTGTAGATAGTATACAGTAGTAGGAAAATAAAATTTAAACAATAATTTTAAATTGTTCTACTTATTCCTACTAACTACTAAAGTACGCGTACTATACCTAGTAGAGTAATTCACATCGGTACATTGAAATTGAGCTGAACTGAATTATATTTTAACTTGAGCATAGTTTTAAGTTTTAGATTCTGTACTCTGTACTATCTCAATCTCAAAAATATATATATTATACACATAAATGATAAAAAAGTTTTTAAAGATGTGTATCTCATGATTTGTCCTGTAATGGTTCGTTGGCATACATATATACTATATACCTACACATATGTATATGTACAACACGTTTTAAATTTTGGCAAGAAAATGAATTAATACAGGTGATGGAAAGTCAACTGAGATTCCTGTGACTGAGAGCCAAAAAGTTATTACATGTGTACATTTAGATGAGAGATGAGAGTTGAAAACGGAATACTTATACATGTGTGTCTATGTACAGTGTACAGTGTACACTATGTACTATGTACATATTACATATATATTATTGTATTTTATGTAACATAAAACTTATCCGTAATTCGTAATGAGCTAACTAATAAAGAGAGAATCAGAGGGGAAAGCAAGCAAGCATTGCAGGGCCGTTATTTACTTTATTGGGGTTAAGTATGATATAAAGATAGTAATGTTGTCTGCGTTTTATAGATAAACCTGGGACTGTTTTTATATGTGTACAAATGGAGATAGATCGTTGCTCGTTGCTCGCATTCTCAAAGTCTTTGCACATGCATATCATCAAGAAATGCATTGTGCGTAAATTAGTAAATAACAACATCATGTGGACTGTACAAAAATGCTGAATGTTGAATGTTGAATGATGTAGGGTTTTGCAAAAAAGGTACCTATATCATATTATGTGTAAATAAATTCTTAGAATGAGTGGCTTGAATTCGTGTATTTTATTGTTCTCTGTAGACTATTTAGACTGGGTGTTTTTGTCTCATTCATTTGTTCATTCATTTATTATATCAAGATTTTAGCATCACATGTTAAGAATCGTGTTTATGTTAACTTAGTGCTTATAGAGGTGTCTTGTGTGTGTTTCCTTGTTTTCTTAGGTGTATATATTTCTGTTGGTAAATGCGCAGATATACAATACACTTGTAACTTGTATTTGTATTTGTATAATATACTTCAATATGCTCACTTTATCAATGACAGAGATTTAATAATGCGGTGCAGAAAAACTGTATATGTAATTTCGTATAATGTGTGCATACTTGTTATATTATAATATTATGATGTATATATTTAAAGTACAAGGATTTGAAAAAGTCCGACCAGTGTAGTGAAAAATCATATACTACTGTTCGTACTTCGTACTGTGTCAAAATCTTAGAGTTGTGTTGTGAGCCTTTTCAATTTATTCATTATAAAGTTTGATATTTGGTAGTGAATGAAATGCAACGGCTGTTGAAGATTTTTCAGGAATATTAAATATTAAATTATTATCGTCCTTATTATGTTTTGCCGAATTTTTTTTTTGCCAATCCAATCCTATCCTACAGCTTCAAGTCTCAAGACGTTAAATATGGTTTGACATGATTGACCTTCTTCTCTTCTTCTTTTCTTCAACAAGCTTGTTGTTTTGTTATTGTGGCTTTTACTCTTTAGAAATGAGTAATACTTCTTATACTGAATGTCAGTGAGTTTTATGTGCTCATAATATATTATGCATTTTTACTCCTAAACTCTCTTCAAGATTCAAGATATTTGAGTAATCGTGAAATTTTTGTAGGTATGCGTATTCTCATGTAATCTTGGTGTATGTAATAACATCATATGTGATGTGTGATGTGTAATGAGTAATGAATGTAGTGAAAGAAGGAAAAGAAGAGGAAGACGAGAAGTAAAAAGTGTTATGGGTAAGCGATAAGCAATACCAAAGGAATATTATACATTGTATTTACATGTGTAATGTGTATGATTGAAGGAGTGTCATAGACTTACAGTTCATACCACGTGTAATATCTCGTTATAAGTTGGTTTTATACCTGTCTTTGGTCTTTGGGATGAGTGTATAGGACGAGTCACTAGATTCTAGTTTCTAGGCACTAGACACTAGACGGAGAGAGAACAATGACGACTTAAACTTATACAAGTAAACTCTGAGGCCTGACTCCACTTGGTTTCTTGGTTCCTCGTCTTCTTCTTTTTATTACTTGTTCTTCTTTTGTTGGTTAGGGTGATGATGATTCTGTTGCTGATGAGTTGGAGGATAGGGACAGAATGTTTGGTTCTTTTTTTTAAAGGTATTTATATAGCTAGAGGCAGTTGTTGTTGGCTCTATCTCTTTTTCTCTCTCTCTCCCTCACAGCCTTTCTTTCTTTCTCTCTCTTCTAACTCACCGATGTCTTATTGATACTACGACTTCTTCTCTTACTTGTGTGTGCTTCTACGACTCAGTATTCCACTTCATCTTGAGTAAAATACGAGATTGGAATACATAAGTAGGATATCATATCATACCATACACTTACTTGTTGGTTGTTGGAGATATCAAATGAAGAACTAAAGAACTCTAGACACTAGGCAGTAGATGAAGGAGAAAAAGAGGAATGGAAAAAAACTTTGAAGAAAATGTGTGCCTGTTGAAAATAATGGAAGATGTTTTAAAAAAATTAGTATTACATATTACATAAAAGAGCCTCTAGTACATTTTTTTTCTCTCTTTAAAACATAAGGGACTTTGTTTGTACCTACATAAGCAATAATGTGCATGTGTGTGTGCGTGTACATATATATATAAAAAGGAATATGAATATGGTGATATGGTATTTGTCTATGCGTGTATATATACGAATATAATATATTGTGTATGTAGTATGTATACTTCATACTCACATAAACAATGAGAGAGAAAGAAAAAGGTTGATTATGGAGACAAAGCGTGGTCCGTGCAAGGAATGGAGATCAGGAAAAGCAAAGGAAGAAAGCAGCCAGAAAGATGTAAAGGATACGCACGACTTTACAAAGCGAATATATATGAATATGACTATTATTTTGCCATTATTATCAGTATTAAGTATTAACAAGTTCCATTTTGTTTGTAGTATGTACTATGTACGTCGTTATCGGCAGCAAAAAAAGGATCTTTAAATACATGTTTATATTTATGCATAATGTATGATGTATGAATATTGAGTATTGAGTATGTATACTGTATACACATGAATGGATACTAGTTGATAGATGTCTTATGTGTACACACGTTATTAGCATTTTGAATTTTCAGTAAGAAGAAAAAAGAAAAGAAGTGATAGAATAAAATGAGTTACTGTACGAACATATTGGTCCTTATTCATGCAGAAAAAATGTATTGAATGGAGACAATAGAAACTTATTATCACTGTATATACTTGTCGGTTGTCGGTGCTCAATGCTCAGTGTGTTGGTTACATAATGTTATGCTTGTTACTTGCACAAGATTATTCTAAAATGCACTCTACACTCTAGAGGCTCTGATAATGGATTATTATAATATTATAATGAATGAACTCTGTATGTCTGTCTATCGAAGAGTAAAGTGTGGAATCTAGTAGGGTTGTATTAGATTTAACATACAACATAGATTTAGATTTTTACTTTGGTTTCTTGTGAAAGAACTTCTTTTTTTAAAAAAACACATGTGTATCCCCTGATATATTTTTCTTCTTTTTTTTGTATTTCATGTATTTTTATGTCTGACATGTTGTTTTTTTTTAAAGAATCAGCATGCTAAATTCTTGAAATAAACTTATTTAGAAAAATTACTAATGTGTATATTTTATAAACTTTTATTACAGCCAAAATTAAACCTAATGGAATCGGACCAAGATCTTCGAGGTAAATATTAATTTTAGTTCAATCACACAACATCATAATATTATGTACTTATTTTTTATTTTTTCATGCATTTGTATGGGGAAATAATTAACGAATGAGGTTTACCATGTAGATTTACAAATGGTAAAACTTTTCTTAAAATGGAATTGTTTTTTTTTTGTTTTGTAGTGTTGGTCCACCTCCAAGAAGAAGTCCTCCACCCCAGAGAAAAAGTAAATTTTCCGGTTTCGGTCGTCTGTTTAAACCATGGAAGTGGAAGAGGAAGAAGAAGAGTGATCTTTTTGAAGCTACTTCACGCTGTAAGCATTTTTATCTTTTTACTCATTCCATTAGCCCACATTTTCTGTGAACTTTGCATATTTTGGTCTATTACTCAGCAGAATAAGAACTTTATCCAGGAATTCATTTTCTTTAGTTCTTTTTAATTTCTTGCTCTTTTTTTTCTATGAAGTGTAGGATATTTTTAGGCGCACATGTTTTCTAGATTCTAGATTCTAGATGAATATTAAGATATGATAGTATGCCTTGCGTATTACATGGTACGAAAATACCAAGTTTCAACTTGTCCGTAAAAAATGAATGAATGTTATGTATAAAAATGATGTAATTTGTTTTTTTTGAGCACGGATAAATTGTTTCAAACATAAGATGTCTCTCATATTTGAATAATTTTTGCATTTTATCTACACGTGCAGTAAAAAAGAGGAAAAAAAACATGTGACATAAATCTTCTCTTTAGCGTGAAACTAATTTTGGCGTAATCTCAACTTGTACATGAGGAACAAATAAATAAATAAACAGTGTAGAAATATAAAGTTTGGGTCAACACAGACATTAACAATGAATTGTTCTAAATTAGTAGCGTAAACGAAAAAAAGCAAGCATTATGATATTCTGATTAGATATTGGTATATCTTGGGCTATATCAGACATTTTTTTCAAAGAGATGTAGGTTGATGAGTAGAGCAGGAAGATGCAGATTAAGGAGGCAAAGGAATACGAATGAGTTGTGTACATTTGTGTACATGTATATTTATATAATTTGGTCTGTGTTGATGTTTGATACTGGGCTTTCCTTTACTTATATTAAGGATTTCAACTATATTATTATATGGTAGTCTTTAAAATTGAAAGTTGGCTAAAAACCAAAAAAATAAGGTTGTATGGTTTTTCACTATATGAAAAAGAGTGCTTGGACTAAGATAGAATTTAAGCTAATATATAAGTATATATTATGTAGATATATGGATGGATATATTCATTTAAAAGCTATAGATGACAATATTATTGTATATAAAATTCTTATATACTTTTATATGAAATACAAATATTGTATGATTCAGAGATGGGGTATTGAATTTTTTGAATAGTATCAATAAGAGTGTATTAGACTGATAAACTCCTTCGTATTTTTTTTTTAAAAAAAAAACACTATTGAAAAAACATTGATTATAAAACAAAATGTAACTATTTAGTTGCATTTGGTGAGTTTTATTGCGCACTTATACATTGTAGTAGAATGATATTTAGCATTACAATTAAGAATCTTTATTAGAATCTTGTTTTTTGTTGTGTTAAATGAGTTTGAATATTTTTTAACATTACATGTTTACTGTTTTTCCTCTCCTTGTAGCATTGGAACGAAAGATGAGTGTACGAATCGGAAGAGACGCATTAATAGAAAAGGGAATCCTTCAGCCAGACAATACAAATTTAATGTCACAGCCTGGAGGTATGATTATTATTATTATTTTTACTATGCAAAAAGCTAAATACTTGTCTATTTAAGGAGTTATTAATAATAGAGAATACCATTTTTGTATTTTATGTGATTGATGGATTTATTGTGTAATTTTTAAAACAGATTCTGTAAATTGGAATGAAGGTGCCAAAGATGCCAATGGTTTATCATCATCTCTTCATTTAAATAATCAAACACAAATGACAACATTTGGAAACCATCACTATCTAAACTCCCATCAACAACAACAGCAGCAGCAACATCAACATATTGATGACCGATCTTCCCCATCACCTCCTCAAAATTTGATGAAAAAGAATGGTTACCTAAATATAAATTCCCAGTCTTCACTTGTCGCAAATTCGAATCCTTCCCCATATCAAAATAATTTAAGTACGAGTATGAATCTTCAAAGTAGTCAAGCAAACGGTATTAGTAGCAATAATAATCATCATCATCATATGTTCAATAACTCTACAAATAATACTACAAATAGCTCCAATAGTATGCCATTATCATCCTCTTCAACTTCATCTCAATCGATGGGAACTCAAGAGAATCGATCAATTATGAACCCTGTTTATACAATCAGTAATAGTAGTAGTAGTAATAATAACAGCAACAATAATAATATTAGCAGCAATGTAGGAGGTGAGTCTTTTTTGATAGTTTTTTTTGCCATTTGATTTTAAATTATAAAATTGTTTAAAAGTTTCAGTACTTAATTATATGATTGTTGGAAATTTAAAATAAATTTTGTGATTACTTTGTATGATTTACTTAGAAACCGTGACAGCTGGAGATTATTTGATTAAGGTTGATCAGTTTTATTCCTCTGGAAATTCCTCATCTAATATGATATCAAATGGGACACATCCTTTATCTGACGAGATTTGGGTAGGATCACTACCACCCCCACCATTACATATTAATGAAATTGGGCCTATTCCGCCTCCTCCAATGTTTAGTGGTAAGTTCTAGTAAAATTAGATGGAAATTTTTCCAGTGTATGCATTACAAGTTCCAATTCATCATAACATATAGACTAATAAATAGATAGGTTAATGTAATTTAATGAATCATCTTTTTTTTATAGGATCTCCCGTGCCTATGCATCGGAGTTCAACAAGTCAACAGAGAGAACAGCGTGAAAGGGAACAAAATTTAGCTAATGCAATAGCAATGGTTGTACAAAATGCAAGACAAAACGCCGACATGTATTCTGGCACACAAGGTTTGTAAATTTAGATAACAAATGTACATAGTTTTGGTATCAAATATTTCTAGTAATAATTTATAATAGTTACCAGTTATCAGTATTCAGTGTTTCATTCTTTTTGTTTCTATACAATATTTAGAAGACGATGTTGACGGAGCAGATGACGAAGATGATGATATGGAACTACTAGAAGCAAATATGAACTACATGCGGATGGGTACAGCTATAGAAGTAGATACAACAAAAGTAGAAGAAGGTAAAATCACACACAACCCAGTTCAATAAATAATAAGTAATAATATACTAAATACTAAAAATTTTATTATAGTCTTACAGTATTTTTTATTTTTTAGACATCTTTGTATTGATAAATTTTTCCTCCTTCACTATTTTAGTACCCGCAAAAGAGCCCAGACTCAACGCTCAACCTGTAAAGTCGGCATTAAAGAAAATCCGAGGTTCTGGTTCCTCCACGCCAACTCAAGAAACTGCAAAATCTCTTATAGTCAAACATGAACAGCATTCCAAGTATTTATACATGCTAAAAAATTATTTCACCTTTATAATAATTCATATAGATATTGTTCAAAATTTGTATTTTAATATTTTGAATGGGTATTAATAATGTTTTTAATTGTTTTGTGTTACAGCGCGAGACCAATCCGATTTGGAGTATCACTGCCGTCATATAGAGAACGTGAAGAAAATAAAGAAAATTCAAAACCTAAACCACCAGATACATCGAATAGGGGAGGAGGCGGAGGAGGCGATTCTGATGATTCTGATGGCGATGGTCCCATAATGTATCGTGATGATGATGAAGATGACGACGATGATGATGAGGATAGTCACACAGAAGATAATTCTGCTGGTCGTGTAAATAGAATGGCAGCTCGTATTTCAAGAAAGGATAGTTTAGCTTTGAAATTAGCTATGCGCCCGAATCGCCAAGAACTTATAGATAGGTTTGTACACAATATTGATGTTAATAAATGATCATGATAAAAATAGTTTTGTGTAATGTATATATTATATGTACATTGAATTACTGAATTGAAATTTCATGTCAAGGGTTTTTTTTTTACATTATTATCCTTTTTTGTATAATTTTCTTGACAGGAATATAATTCGTGTTGTATCAGAAAAAGAGATTTTGGAGACTAAAGAAGCCATAGGTGCCAAACTCTGTAGACGACTGAGTATGCGGCCGTCTCAGGAAGAGCTTGAAGAACGAAATATACTCAAAAAACAAACTCCAGCAGAGGAGAGAAAATTAAAAGAAGAGAAAAAGAAAATGTTATTAAGAAAACTTAGTTTTAGGTATGCAAATACACATTTTCAATCTTTTCTACTACATAGTATAAGCTACACATGTTTTGTTTTTATTACAATGTAATTTAATGCCGTGTGTTCTAATTTTATGCTTTATTCGTTTCTTTTGTCTAAAATTTTTAGGCCCACAATTGAGGAGTTAAAAGAGAAAAAGATTATTCGTTTTAATGACTATGGTAAGAGAAATATATCGAGAGAAAATTTAAATACATCTTTTTATAGCATATGTACACATTTAATTGATAAAAGCCAATAAATACGAAAAGTAAATTAGATTTGATGTATAAAAACGTGCTCATGAACTTGATACTTGTTACAGTAAGATTTGTATAAAATATATATCTGATTTTTATTTGATTTTTAAAAAAACAGTTGAAGTGACTCAAGCCCAAGAATATGATAGGAGAGCAGATAAACCGTGGACTCGCCTCACACCAAAGGACAAGGCAGCAATTCGTAAGGAATTAAATGAATTTAAAGCAAGTGAAATGCAAGTACATGAAGAGTCGCGTCATCTAATTCGTTTCCACAGACCATAGTAGAATATAGATTTCGCTTTCTTTTGTTTTTCTTTCTTTTTTCTGGCTGCCTATAATAAATACACACATATTATATTAATATATATATTATATATATATCTATCTCTATACATATATAAAAAATACTATATTTACATAATAATATTATGCAATTTTTTTAAACTGAAAGAAGAAGAAGACTAACTCATCGTTTAAACCTAATACAATGTACAATGTTTATAAAGTTTAGTTTCGACAAATTCATGACTTTTGTATAGAATATATTATTATGTACCATGTGTGAAATATATATATATATATTATATACCTATAAAATATGATATCATACCTTACATAGAAATAATAATAATGATTTCATTCTGATCATTATTATTATTATTAGAAATCATATATTATGACTACTAAAATATTATGACGACTACCGTCAAACTGTTTGTCTACTTTCAGCTCGAACGTTTATTCAATGCATCGACCGTATAATATAAAATAATAATATATATATATATAAATTGTATTGCATGAATTTTCAGTAATACACACACGCAAAAAAAAAGAAACCTATTCTAATCCTGTATGTAATATAATATGTATTCATATATATATATATAATTATATATTTGACGGTATACGCACACATGTAATATATTGATAACTATTATTATGATGATATACTTACATGCAAAAACTGTGTAAAATATATAGAACAAATACGTATTGTCTGTGTAGCTATATGTGTACAAGTTTTTAAACATAAAAGTTACACGTTAATTTCTTACGAATTCGAATTTTTATTTTCAAAAGAATTAACTATATAATATTATGTACATATGATGATAATAATTTCATTATTTATTTATTATTTACAGTAATAGTGATTATTACTCACTCTTACTATTATTAGCATGTTGTAAACTATGAATTAATTATTATATATACTATTATTATTATTATTACTGTGTATATTTTAAAATATTGTATTTTACGTATTATCTACGCAATATTTTATTGTTTTTTTTTGTAGTCTACAAAATCTAAGTATTCACATATATAATATTATGTAAAATGTATGACATGATGATTATCCTTATTATTATATTATTATTATATTGTTAAAAGTATGTCTTGTAAAAGTTGTTCTGTAAAACCAATCTTTGTAAAGAAAGAAAACCTATATATACACATAAAAAAACCAAGTATTTAACTTTTGAATACTGGTTAAAGATGATATTATAAAATGCCATTGAATTACATACATACATACACAACATACATTAAATTAAACAATGTACATACACATTGTATGTCAAACCAACCCCAAAAAAACCTTGCTGTATTGTCTTTTTGGTTTCATTTTAGTTCCATCATGTAAAAGCTTTCAAAACCCATGTTAAAAGCAAGTAGTTAGAATTTTCCGAACAATGTATTGATTATCTATTGCCAAGACATACTTCCATTTATCAAATGTAGTACAACTGTGACAAATTTGAAATATTATAATATCACCAACTTGAATATCCGCATTCAGGGGAATGTTACAAAATGTATGTTGATCCATTAGTTTTTGAATGCTCATTTGATTTTGAATGAGTTGAGGTTTCTCGTGGCAAAATGGACGAAAATACTGGTATGGAATGGGATTCCCGCAGTCATTTAACACGTCTCTTTTCCCCATATTTACTATACAAAGTCCAGGCTCCGGACAACTCTGAACGTATCTATGATTTTTAAGGAGGATGAAAGTTAACAATAAAGGATTACTCATGTATTGTTTGTTCATTACATAGGACAAAGATCAACTTACGCCCAAATGCATAGACTGCATTTTAATCCCTCTCCATCCAAAGGTTTATTGTCTATAAGACGATGTTCAATTTCTTCATACATTTTGGCTCCATGTGTAACATAGCAACCTGGTCTTAATAATATTTCCACTTTATATGGAGAAGTTAATGGTGATAAATTGGACAATTCCTCAGCAACTACATCAAACCAAGCAGAGCCTGAACC
>JABASP010002816.1:0-17612 GCA_019776565.1 Sminthurinus signatus | reverse complement strand
AAGTAAATTAAGTACGAATGTCTGCGTGTATTGTATTCAGTGTTCAGTGTTCATGTTGAGCTCATGTTTTTCGTGTACTAGCAACAATACTAACAACAAGTACTAAGTATGCTCAACGTTCGACACCATGATTAATTTGCAAGTGATACACAGATATTGAGTACACAACAATAAAATACTTTCAACTTTCAGCATTCCCTTTTTTTCCTATTTTAGATTTTAAATGTACATAGTACATAGAAAAAAAGGTGTACAAGTTATTTAGAAGCAAAAGTGGATTATGCCGAACTTGATACAAAAAACGTGTATGCTTAAACATTTATTCATTCATTCATTCATATTTTGGGGTTTTACAAATAAATGCATATAAAGGTAACACACTCAAAATATCTGAAGCCTGAGATATCTCTACTTCTATGTGTACATATGCATAATACATACTGCACAAAATGTATTCAAGTACCCACAACCACAGAAAAATATATATGCAAAATCTATTGTATTGTATATTTTGTACGAAGGATACAGAAAAAATTATACTGTGCATTATGCATCCTTACAAAAAAAAATGATAGGGAGTTGAAGCATAAATGATAACTATATATTGTAGGATTTTACGTACAAATTTCTATTAAAAAGTCCAAATTTAACACACTGAACTGAAGGCTCTATTCTCTATTGTATCTACAATCTACATTTTATTCAAAACATCAAAAACACTCTCGACTAAAAACCACATAATAAAATAATCATGATAATTTTAGATATTTGATATGTCATATCTGTATTCAAAGTAAGGAGACTCACATAGAATATAATTCTAAATACCTACATTGAAAACAATTTTATATTTTGTATTTTTCACTGTCAATTTTCATTGTACAGTCAATTCATCTTACTTTTTGTACAAAGTATTAAAACTGTTAAAGACGTAGGACATGGAGGAAAATGGTGAAATACCAGAGGACAGCTTTGGTTTTTCTAACCCTTTTCATGCTGGTGTTGTTGATGTGATGTGACACTGAAGAGTAATGACTTACATATTAAATACCATTAGACAGGAGAATTATGATATTTAGTACGGTAACGCACATAGCACACACACACATACACATACACATGAGACTATCAAGTGATTACTTGCGTATGATTATCTTTTTTTTTTGTAAAAGAGTCGTGGTTTTGCAGTCATTTCGCGTTCCGCCTCCAGTTCTTTCCAGTCTTATAAAACTAGAATGTAAGTAGTAAGTACCACAACGTTTTAATCCTACAGACTAGGAATAAAAAGGCAAGTAAATGCCATTTTGTTGTAAAGAATATATAATAGCTAAATCTTAATGTCAAACAAATTATTTATATCGGTACAGACATCGTACATCATACATGCAGACATTTCATTTAAAATTCTGTACCAAATACTCAGTACTCAGTACGCGTGTTGATGCAGAATATATTATACAAGACACACAGGAGTATACGGATAAAAAATAAAATTCAAGTTCATTCGCATGTAGGATACACGCACAATACAATGGATAAAAGTAGGAATTAAGCTTAAACATGAAGAATTTTCAACGTTTCCTTCAGGCTTTTACCCCTATGCACAAAAGCATAATGTATATAATAATAATATACCCTACAATATCCATGCTTAAAAATTACAATCAAAACCATAAACACAATATAAAGTATTAAGTATTTTAACTAGGAAGTCAGAAAGACAAAAGGTAAATTCACACATCTACAATCTGCATAATATATTATGATATGCAGAAGCTTAAAAAAAATTAAAAATTGTACCCTCATGAAAAAGTTAGACAAAACTTAAAACGGAGTTTTCTAAAATTCAACAATATCTTGAATCACTGATCACTGTAGACTGTAGACCATGCATATAATATGCACAGACAAGAAATAATAATAGTAATATTCTCTATTCGCAATTCGATGACATATCTCTCTCGCTCTCCAAGTCACGTTCATCTCCGAAACTTCTAGACAGGTTTTTTTTCCAACTCCTGTTGAATGACTGAAACATGTACTGCATGATAACTGCATGAATATCTATTTGATACTCCTTGTTATTGGTAATTTGTCATATAGTTTACACATTATGCATAATAAAAATATGTTCCTCCTCTGTCCAAGTATAGTTAAATATTAAATATGTACTTTGACTGAGGATTGAGAATCATGCGGAGTGAAGACGAGTCTTTATGCCAAAATTCAAAATCAGGAGAAAAATGGAAAACGCATATATTTATTGTTTCACCATAATGTCATGATGATGATAATCTTATTCATCGTACTTATTCTGTATTATTTCTTTCCCTCTTTTTTTCCTGTTCTGCCTGTCTCTCTCTATTTTGTATTTCTCAACGATGATTAAATTGCCCTCCTGTTGATCTTGTCTAAATAGTTTACAAGAAGACGAGGTTTAAAACAGGATATCTGAAGAAAAAAAAACTGCTAGTTCACTAGTTGTATTGGATAGCCGTGCCACCAACAAACCGCTTCACCTTTACCGCAGACAGAGCTTGTAGTATTGTAGTATGCACAACGATTACACAGTACGAAACATAATAAAGCATTGGGAAGTCATCGCTGTACATTGTATATTGTACATTGTACATACCTATCCGCTATTCATCTGCATTTGCATTGGCATATAGTTGCAGAGACTTTGAAAATACGTGTGGTGTTTGTAAAGTAATTAGTCCTTGACGTTCATTAACTATCGAGTTTCAAACTTTTTTCCATCCCTCGCTGTCTCTGTTTCTGTCTCTTCATTTTACTCCGTTCATCTTGACACGATAAAGAAGAAACAAACTAATACATCGCCACAGATTTTCAGTAGAGAGTAGATGGTAGATAGTAGATAGAAATGTCTTTAAAGAGGTGACGAGGTGAGGTGGGAAGAGGTGAGAAGAAGATTCAAAAAGATGTTAAAGAGTTTCCTCCTTTATCATTTCAAAGAGTCAAAGATCTAACTGATCTCTTCTCATTTATCATTTCCCTCTCCTTCTCATTATATGCATGGATAGCCTTGTTGTTGTTTCTTTTGTAATTGAAAATTGAAATGCAACAAAATAAAAAAAAATGCAGTAAAAGAAATCCTCAAGTCTCAAGAAAATAGAGAAAATCGAGAAAAAGAAACAAGATCAAGTTCCATCTTTTCACATTTCAAATACTGACACACGGCATCATCATCAGCATTCAAATAAAATCCGATGGGATTTTTTTTTCTGGTTCACTGTAAACTGTAATAGCATATTTAGATGATATTATGGACGTTTGGACTTTATATTTTTTATATATTTTATGTTGCATGTCTAAAACAGTTGCAACTTTACATTTTACATGTAATTTATAAAACGTATTTAGTTTTCAGGTCGAACGTGAATTACGTGAATTATTTACCCCAAGTCTCAAGCCTCAAGCCTCAATACTCAACACACTAAGTACTGAATATGGAATATGGGTATTTAAGTACGTACACAGTCACAAAAAAAACGGATACACACAGACACATACTTCACGATTTAGTGTGGATTTGCCATTTGCTGATATATATCGGCAGGTTTTTTAAATATGTACAATGTACAATGTTCAAGAGTACAGAGTACAGAGACACGATGTCTACTACTCCTTCTATGTATAATGTATACTGTATACTAGAAGTATCTAGTAGTTACTCACGGGTTTTCAAGTCTCGACCAATTTCAACCGTTAATTTACATGAGTGTGCAGTTTTTTCCGAATCAACTACTTGAGTTTATAGAGTATGCATAAGAGCTTAAGACAGAAGTGTGTACTAGTTCAAGCCAAAAAGTGTACATACTAAAATATGGCAAATCGAAACAACATCAAACATCAAACACTCCACAGCAAAATAATAATAATCATACATAATACATATTATACACAGTATAATAATAATATAGAATGAGGAACGTGAGCTCTTTGACTTGGAATTGACATTGTGCATGTAAAAGATGTAAGACGTTCAGGATTTATGTACCATTGGTCTCATTCCCAATAGAGAAAGATTTGAAGACAGGAGCTGATCATGTGTGTATTGTGTATGCATTGACTGAGCACTGAGCGCTGGTTACTGGTTACTGGGTACGCATGATATGCACAGTAAACAAAGACGATGACTGCTCATGAGAATTTTCCTATTACCTAATTCCTAATTCATTATCAAGACGGATGACGGACATTGGTATAGTAGGTAGTAGGTAGTGAAGACCGCTAGCTATCCCATGTATATATTTATTGTAAGGATTCTTTTCTGTCCATCAATCCATCTTTTCACCATATCGAAAAGACATGAAGAATGAAAAATTCCCTATTCCCAATTCCCAATCGTTTGTACAAAAGATGCTGTACTCTGCACTGCGTACACAATACGAAATATAATGCAGGTAGATTATACAAGGAGATATTTTAAAACCCAATAGCCAATAGCTTACTGTTATCCTCTCTACTCTCGTTTAATGTGGACGTTATAGGTTATACGTTATACGTGTGTATGATTTTCCCGCAATCTGAAAGGAACGGAGCTCAATTGTCCCAACTCCTAACCATCTTCCTATGTATTAAATAAAGATTGAAAACGTCGATTCAACACGCACCACATTCTTCCAACCCACAATTTTCTTTCACCTGTAGATTGAAGATTGGAGATACACTTATTAGCTATTAGTGACCAAATTTTCCTTCCATATGTATGCACAAGACATGTAATACGTAATATGTGGTACGTATATATTTACAAAATCTATCATGCACACAGATCTGAAGGAATCCATCACTAATGTCTACCGTCTACTCTACTCTACTCTACTGAATCAGTTTGAAAGATAATAGATGCAAGAAAATCAAGATGATCAAGGAGTAAGTATTAAGTATAAGTATAGTAAAAGAGTGAATCGCCAAATTTTCACATTTTGAATTTTGAATGCATCTTTCCTGTCTTCTCTTCTCCAATTACTCACGGTCAGTGTTTCCAGTCAGATAAGAAAAAGAAAGAGGAGAGAAACAGAGACAGAGATAAGACATAAGACGCATGAAAAAAAAGAACCCAGCAGGTTTTGAATTCAACTTTGAAAATCTGTGTACTCATCTTTGGCTAGCACCTATAATATGTCCTATATAGCTGTATTGTTGGTAGTTTGTGTGTCTATGGATTATGGATTATTATTGGTGTTATTAATTTAATTTTAGGAGCTGTGCTGTACTGTGCTGAACTACAATCCCAAAAACCATAACACACTATTTTATAGATAGAGATAATAGATAAAAATCTGTAGAATAGTCAGGTTCCCCTCACATACTTACGTGAAGTAAAAATGTAGAGTGAAGAGTGAAGAGCTATTATAGTATAATATATATTTTGATATCATTTACCTACTTTTCAACAGTATTTCATTTTATATACGATTACCTACGTGATACAATTACAATTCAGTGTCCGTTCTACGGATTACGGGTTATGGATTATGAATCTCGACAAAATGAACACAAATGTCAAGTTATAATACGTAATACATAATACACATGCATGTGCGTATTATAAAATAATAATGGTGAAAAAGCGTACGTGTAAAATGTCGGAAATTAATATTTTGTTCTGCAAGAAAACCGATAAAAATACAAGTACAGCAACTAGACAGTAGACAGTCGACATGAGTTAAAATTATGAGTCTGAATTATGATGAATGATGAACCGTGTTTTATGTTTTATTACACATTGTCATTCGGAATTCTGCATGGTCAACAGTGAACAGTCAACGTTGTTGTTCTGTGTTATGTGTAAAAACTTTTATATGTATATGTAGGTTATTAAAGGTAGGTTTTGTCTTTTCCTGGTGAAATTTCACAACTTTTGCACTAAATGTAAAGCATACTAATTCATGCATACGGAATACTGAATACGTCATGTACCGTTCACACATAAAAATATATATATAAAGTTGGAAAACTATGTATATTGCATATTGCATTCATAATTGATAACATGTTATGCTTCATTCTGCTTTTTCCGTAATAATTTTTCACACAACTTTTTACTATAATCGTCTTAAAATTCCCATTATTATTATCATTGTTGTTGCTTTACTGTCCTTATTATTAGGTGCAGTGGTAGGTAGTTCCAATTTTCACGATGAAGGTTGTGATCTTTGTGCAACTACTAACCTTACAATTTACAATTCTAAGACGGTACAATATAACAAGAAGTATCATCCTCATAATTTATAATTTATAATGCAGCACTAGTACTCATTACTTATACGTATAAGTCGTAAAATCACAAGATATTTCACAAAGTTGGAAAATCCATCAACAATATCAGCAGTATCTCCATGATGAATCAATCAGGAGTCAGAAATGCTCTCATATATTCACGTTTTAAGGCGTTTTATTACTCCATTTCCTTATAATTTATAATGAACTTAATAAAGTTGTGAGTCGTATCTAAGGTATTTCATATTCAGTATCCATGCTGATGTTTTTATGATTTCTAATTCACTCACTGTCAAGTTTATATTAGATTAACCTCATTTTGAAATATGAATTCTGAACTCTTTGATTCTTTTGCCATCAGCACAATAAAGAAAGGATCAAAGGAGTAGGATTTTTGATTTTTGCATGTTCTACTGTTGTACATCATACATTTTACATTTCCTCACGTATACATGAGTAATATTTACTTCTTTGTTTCAAACTGAACAGGAATTATTTTTATCATTGTAAATAGTAAATATGAATAACAAAGAGGAATACATTTTAGACATGTTGTACATACAGAAGTACTATTATAATCATGGTCAGTGGGATAGCTACAACTGAGAACTGAGAAGTTCAGTTAGAAAATTTTCCCATGTCTTGCAGTTGACGTTTTTTTATTTGCATTAAAAATACAAAACATGAAGCATGTACAATGTACAATGTACAATGTACACGATTCTGGAAAATATTGTTCATGAATACTTTTATTTCATGTACAACCCTCAACCACGGACATTCGACATTGGACAGTGGATATATTTAATTTTTCATTTGTGTGTATATACTTTTCTGACTTATTGCTTCATCGATTCACACACATGCCTTGTCTTATTTGAGTACTGTAAAATGTACAATATAATAATATAAAACCTAGAATAGAATCTAGAATCTAGATGGTGAAATGAAAGTCAAAAATGTAAACAAATTGTAGTGGGTTACATGAGAACTTACACTTGTAAGGTCAGTACGTTGATTATTTTTATGGCTTCTTATTTCTTGTACATTGTACATTAGGTAAGTCACCACATCACGCGACTGCGGAACTACCAAAATTGGTATATAGCTTAAAACAACGTTGGTCAAAAAAAGCCCAGAAGAATCCAGAAATTGTAGCAAGGTGTAATGTAATAAATAATAATAATATTTTAGAACAAGTACTGTAGACTTTAGAGTTTAGAGTAAACAAGTATTCATATAATTTCTTACACTGTTCTATTTTCTATCATGTTGTTTGTTTCCAGTACACATTGTGATAAATGATAATCAATAAATCAGATGACATGTTTTTTTTTACTTGATGAGTTTTGAGTTTTTCGAGTACAATTAAACAAACAAGGTCTACGAAAACAATCCCATTCATAAAAAACAGATCATGAATGAAAATTGAAAATATGTTTCTTTGTCAGGAGGAAAGTGAATGAAGGATGATGATGAGTAAAACTGATTATACAGACAGTGCATAGTACACTGTGTATCAATATCACAGTAAGACAGAAACGAGTTTCCGACCCAAAACATTTAATACTTGCCGATGATTGATGATTGATGACAAGACACAGACACACATAAACATATGAGATTGTGATCATCTTGTTCCATCATGCAAAAAAAGCATAACTACAACATGTACTTGTTTCGCTCCTTTTTAATATTGGATCTCCCTTCTTTTACTTCAAGTTCTGGTCCTGTCCATATACAGTGTACAATATACATAATCTCAGTTTTTAAGACAAACTAACAAATATCTGTATTGCAGATTTAAAGATTTCCAATCAAATTACATGCATATGGAGATGACTGTAATTTTTACAAGTGTACTTTCCCATTTTCAATTTCCAATACACTCAATATTCACTATCTAACAATTTTACAATTTTTTTCATTGTGTGTTTTTATTTCATTTTTTAACAAGAAAAAAAAACAAAAACCAATAGATTACATATATAGAGATATTTACTTGATACTTGTTCTGTTCTACATTTGCCTTATTTATCCACTTTCCGACTCCCAACTCTCAACTCCCCTCAATTTTAAAGCCTTTATGGTAAATTGACTAGTTATTTAGATGAGAGATACCTATCAAAAAATGATGAGAGACTTATCATTTCCAACTTGAACTGAAGATGAGAATTATACTTTTTTTACTACAATATTTCCCTGAATGTGAATGTAAATGTAGAGCATATTATTGTACATAGGAACGAAAAAAAAAGATGACAACCAACATGTTCAGTATACATTACATTTGTCTATCTCCTATATTTTATTTGTTTGTTTTTTCTGTTTATTTACATTTTGCTTTTACAACACAGACATAAATGCAGAATTCAAAATAGAGACAAATGTATGATTTTTATTTTACAAGATACGCGTAAAGAGTACAGGAACAATAATAGTCGTGTGTTTTCATTTTTTGGGTTATTGCGGTTGATATGAAAACTTGAGTATTGAGTATGCTTGTATCTTGTATGTTGTGTATTGTATGTATTTGACTCTTTGATGTGATTCATGATGGTTTATTATTATCTTGCAACTTACTACTTGCTATTATCCATTTTCTTGTTTCCTATCACTAGATTTATGTTTTTTATTATATTTATTGTGTATGTATCTTTTCATTCACATTTTTTTATCATATTCTATCATGTAGTATCTGTTTGTCTAAACACTTTAGTCTCTAGACTCTACATTCAACGTTCAAGTCAGTAGCCGACTGTGTAGTATAGTGAGTACTGATTATGACTTGTTTACACTAGTATTGAGCGTTTTATAAAGGATACAAGATAGAGTAAAGAGTGGTTATTTACACAGTTAAATGCAATTTAAACGCCTTCACTTTAGTTTTTTCTTTCCTCTTTTTTCCTATCTCCATTCAGCATATAACTCAGCATTCAGCATTCAGTATTCAGTCCACACTAATATCTCTTACTCCTGATTCCTGATGTATAGGCAAAACGTCACAAATATTATACTTGTGATGATTCTTATGTCTACAATATCAATAATGACAGTTCAAAATACAGAAACCAGAAAGATGATCATGTACACGAATACTACAATATATATACATTGTAATTCTGTGTACTTTGCAAAAGCTTTGAAGAGAATCCTTTTTATCATTTCTTTTCAAGTTGTTGACCTATTGTGAATATTTTAGTGTGTCCTATTCTAACCACTGAAAAGCAATACATACTACATACTTGTGTATAGAATACACATGTACTTTTTATAATAAGTACCTTTTTATTTCATTCATATAGTACACAATACAGAATATGCAAAAAACACTACAAGTTCTAAATCGGTACGTGATTGTAAGGCAGTAAGCAAGTTTGTGATTGCTTGACTATCAATTTTTTTATGCAACTGCTTATATTTTTTTTATCTTTTATTTTCTGCATCAGCATCTTCACACTGCAACCAAATCAAAACCACAAATCCCAATTATCATCAAAAGATTGTTCATCTCTTTCCCGTCTCTCTCTCTCTCCTTTTCTTTCTTTCTTTAGTGTCCTTTCTTCTTCTTCTTCTTCTTCCCGTTCGCAGCAAAATGAGCAAACAATAACAAGGAATTTGGTGAGCTAGTAAGTAAGTACATACTGAATACCACGTATATTATGCCCCATATGTATGTATCTATGTGGAATGTGGTACGTGTATTATTATTATTATTATTATTACTATTATTAGGTATGTAGGTGTAGTTTTTAATAGGTCATCATTCTAAAAATTGCAACTTATTCCAACACATTACGGCATTTTCTTCGGTTCACGTCAATACATTCTAGAATCTAGATTCTTGTATACTCTAGTGTGAGAAGAAGAGAAGAACAACAGAGAGAAATGAAGGAAGACGCAATACATAATACGTGAAATTGCATTGATTTCCAAAGGACCTAAAATCTTTAAAAACACTCGTACTCGTACCATAAAAAATTGTCATTTGTGTGTAAATGTGTAGTAAATAGTAAACAAGTACAATATACTGTACTGTATCGGAGTGTGTTTAATGTTTATGCTTCACTTGAAACTGCACGACTTGGATTTTGGAACGTGTCGTAAAAACAATAGGCAGATAATTGTAAATTGTTACTGTATAAGATGTAAAAAAAACTAACAAAAAGGAACTGACCTACATGAACTGCATCTCGAATCTCAAATGTTGAATGTGTTTGAATGTGTACATAGCTTAATGTACTATTGTTAAACTAAACCCTAAACCCAATTCATCACATGTACGGAATATAGAATATAGTAGAATTCAAATGTAAATGTAAAAATCCATTTTTTGAACTATGCCTCTTTGCCATTTACCACCTTTTCTAAATATTGTGCCATAACTGTAAAAAAATATGATGCATATTATGTATGATAATACCGTCAAATTATCTACACTTCAAAACGAATAACAAGCTAATTTGAGTCTATAGCCCTCCCAACATGAGGTTTATCAGACTTATGAGTAAGATTACTGGAAAAGTTTTGGTGTTTTACTTATTATCGACAAATAAGGAAAAACAAAATCATTATACAACCAATTATTATTGCTTTTGGCTGAAATTATACAAATAACGCCAAAATTAAAATCTTCATACATCGTACATGGTACACAGAGAATAGAGAGGTATTATGGAAAGTCTTCAAACTTTTACAACTCAGTTTTGTAAATAAAATTTCTAATAATGAGGTACAAACACAACTAATCATGTTTGATGTTCCAAAAATTGAACATGAATTCATTATAAATTAGAATACTAAAATATTGTTTTTTGTTTCGCTCATACATATTAAATGTCTTCACTAAATTCTCACGTCACCTAAACCTTTGACTTTTAAATAAATCGACAATGTTTTTCTAACCTTAAAATCTTCTAATAAGAAACAACAAAAGGACGCCGGTGTTTTAATTTTAAATACAACCTTTCCTGCAATCGTCCTCAAAATTTAAAACCTTTCACCTTGGACACAATCAAAACTCCTAAAACTCTTGAACATTCATCTACTTGAGTTTTAATATATTAAACAGTTTTTACTGCAACCAGTTCAAAAAAAGAAAGAAAACAAATAGAATAAAACTAAAACAACTACAGACTCAAATCATACAAAATCACATATTTGGTTATATACTCTAGTCGTAGGTCGTAGTCAGTAAACAGTAAAATGCATAAAATACAAGGAAAGAGAAAGAAAAAGTCATTGAGCCTGCATCTTCCACATCAGAGCAGAGATCGGGAAAACTGTCAAACAAATCATAGTGATCATCATCCACAGATGAAAATTAAGTTTCTTTTCATAGACTTTGCATTCATTTTACTTTTACCTACATTTGTTATTGTAACATGAACAATGTATTTAATATTTAACCTTCATCTACATGATGAATAGAAGATGTGTGTGTTTAGTGTTTAGTTTGTAGAGAGAGAGAGAGAGAGAGAAAAAAAGTAAGTCACAAACGTACGTGAATGATAGAAATCTTTCGAATTTCATGTAACATAATAATCAAGGGCAAACTAGAAGCAGAAAAGCATAAAAACATAGATTCATGTGCATGTAAGTGCATAAACAAATGCTATGGAAGAAAATGGGGCCACAATATGTACAATGTACAATATATATCTGTATAAGTGCTTAATTGATAACAAACTTGTAGGTATTCTGACATGAGCAATGAGCAATGGTCATACATCTTTACATTTATATACAGTGAGCATTGAGCATTGTACATTGTACATGTGTACCCACATAATATTTATACATGTACACACATTACAAATGATAGTATGTTGATAAAACTAAAAATGTACATAATTTGATTCATAAAAAAAACAACACACGATTAAATAATTGTATATTATACAGTTTACAGTGTACAAAGTACAAAGTGTACAACCGTTAATTTTGCCCAATGAAAACCGATAAAAAAGCCACATCATGGCTTTAGACCAAGTTTATGGTGATGATATTGTATGATACGATGGAGAATTACGTAAGTAACACGTACATGACACAAAAATTCATTCCATTTCAAAATCAACTAACTAAAACAATAACAATAAAAACCCACATGTATGCACAATCCACACCTTTCCTTACATAATGCATGGAGAATGGAGAGAGAGTGGAGAAGTTATGAAGCAATTAAAAAGGGGCGTAAATTCTATAAATACTAGTACATGGATTTTTTGGCACATGTTATATCGTATATATATTCTATATTCTTCTACTTCTCTATTCTCTAGTTAATTCTATAGCCACAACTACATTTTATATTATGATGTGTTACATGATGTGCACGTAAAAACTTATTTATACTTGATATTTAAATATGACTTACATTGTAGATGAGATTTGATGAAGGACAAGCCGTCCTGTATTGTAGGAGAAATGGTTCATTTCTACTGATGGCTGCTAACTGATTGGAATGTATCCTCCTCACACTATTTGCCAATCCATTGATGAACTCAGCATTTGAGGTGAAAGTCGCCGTCGTGGATTGCGATGATGATTCATGGACGGTTAATGAAATGACGACGGAAAATATCACGAGAGAAGACCAGAAAAGATTATTACTACTACTGCTTCTTCTGGTCTTACAATAGTCTGTTTTTCTTCCTAGTCTTAAGGCACAAGATGAGCACTGCATTATTCCGATTAGTCCTGTGAAGAGAACAAATAGAAATGAAACATGTTTAAAGTTTAAAAAGTTAAACGTTTTGTAACTTTGTAACTTGTAATTTTCTATGTGATCATAAATCATACATACAATATAACATAATAATGTGAACAGACAACAATACATAAAAATCATAACAACAATACTCTCATACCCATTTAATATAATATTATTTACTATTATTACTATTACTAGTATTACTACTGTCCAACTGTTGTTCATTGTATACAATAATATTCAGTACACAGTTTATTATTACAGTACACTTAATTTGATTTGAGTTTTATAATACAGGCTTTCCTAATTATTGCTATTATTAATACTATTATGAGGATTTTGACATGAAAAACTACGACTAGTGTAACCTTGTAGATTTGTAGGCTGTTCTCTAATATACTGTGCATAGTAAACAGTAAACATAGTTAGGAGGACAAGAAATATTGTTATTACTAGTCATTTTCTTTGTCTTTGATAGTAGCTGCGACTCTTTTTACTTTTCACAATGACACATTCTGCTCTATTATGATCATCATGATCAACATCATAATTTATAGTTGATAACACACAGTACACAGTAGAGTATAGAATATAGAATGCAACAATGCTAAAACTAAAACTAAAAGCAGTTTAGGATACTTAAAGACTGACTCATTTAAACTATTTACACATTAGTATTTTGTATAATGTGCACATCTTATGCTTTTTGCTTTTTTGATTTGGGCATTGTGTACATACTAAATACTACGTCCTATATGCTTGAAATTTCAAATTGTATTTAAAAAAAATAACGCACATTCAGTTCACAATTCACTCATGATATTACACTTTTCTACATGGAATTTCACACATCAAAACTCAAAGCTCAAAGCCAAAGAGGAGGAGTTAATCCATTTATTTTTTTTTATCTCCTTGTAGATGCACTCACATTCATGTTTAATGTTTAATATTTATTCACATTCGAATTGTAGATCGAGATACATAAAAAAACTAGATGAAATGCATGCTCATGAAATTTTTGCAACAATAACAAATGCTAACAATAATAACATTTTTACTCTCGAGCTCATCAATGCAATGCAATAATAATCACCATCTTCATCTCTCTCTTCTCTTTCTTCGTTGGTTATGGGTTTTGAGCTATTCTATGAGCTATGAGTGAGCATTGCAAAGAAGGATAAAGATAAAATAGAGGGAGACATGAACATGAACTTTAATATTACATTCACAATTTACAATTTACACACAGCCCATGATAAAACAAGTTTTAACTTTTTTAACGAGAGCAAAACATATATAGTCTGTCCATGTATGTAGTGGTGTTATCAAATAGAACAAACGCCAATGATAGTGAAGATGATGATGAAGAAGAAGCCTTCATTTAATATAAATGACTAAAATAATATAAATGCTCAATGCTCAATATTTAATATCACTCGAGCACATCGCACACACATCACACACCTTGTGATAAAAAGAATAAGATTCCAAATTCCCAAATCACACACAATTTACTCCAATAAGACCACTTTTATACATATACTTAATTATGAATTGTAATTTGCGATTTATTATAGATTGTAAACACGTTCATCAAATAAAAGTATATAAAATATAAACAATAAATCCATGTAAATATAATATATATAGAACATACTCATTACTCATAGACGCACATTTAAAGAGAACAAACATATATTTTATTATATATCTTTGAATGGTGCATTTTACAATTGAGTTAAATCAGATATGTCATATACCATTCCCTTTCAGCCTCTTCACTGTCTATTTCTATTCATCAAAAACTCGGACTCGGAATATGAGCTACACACAGTACACAATACACAACACACACATATCACACATACTGTTTTGAAAAAAAAAACTTGTTCTTTTCATATAAAGAGAAAAATTGGAGCAGACACAGGAAAATGCTATAATCTCTTCTCCACATCTTCTTTTCTATAGTTTGTATGTCGTCTGTACAAAGGTATAGAATACAGAATGTATAACACACAACGCACACTGTCTACTGTCTATATGTTCTATACAAAATTATAACTTTCCTATCTCACAAAAATTATTAAATTAACCAAGTACCAAGTCCACTATAAACTGCATGCAGAAAGACATTCATAGTCATAAAGCACAAAAAGTAATGCCGGTTCAAAGTTATTATTATTATTATGCTTACAAGTACGTATACACAATGTACATACACATGCACTTCCTATCATTGACAAACAGGATTGAATGAAGGAGAATCAAGAAGATAAACTTTGGAATCCAATTCAAAATCTCCTCCCTCCCTGTCTAACTCTTTGTTTTTTCCCGTAATTACGAGAGCATCCACTAACTAACCACCAAACTAAACTAAACCAAAAGGCTTATGTACTACCTGCATTTATTTTATCATGACGTATGACGTATGAAGTACGGCCTCGTGCGTACATTGTACAATCCATATACTACATTGTACATGACAATAAAAATAATAACACAAATTGATGATGCGTGTGCAATTATATAGATTTAAACTCCCTTCTAACTTTTAAACTAAATTCTTAACTAAATGACTATCAACTATTTAACTAAATGTGTAGTACAAACACCACATAATTTCTGTAATCTAATCATAATAACTATAATAACATGTATAACCAAACCTCTAATTAGGAATGCACCAACTTTGTTCCAAGTGTATCGTATACATCGTACATGCTAACTAAGAGTTGAGTTATGAATAAGGATGCACCCTTATTAATTTTTAAACACGTTTGATTTTCTTTCTCTTCTCCTGAGCAAATTAATTAATAACTTTAACCTCCTTTCAATTTTACATAGAAAAGCATTGATTTAGCTAAAAAAGATGGTGAATAATCATAATAATTATTAGGCACAAATTGTAATTAAAAAGTACGAGTGGTCCTTCTAATTATACATTTCCATTCAATTTCAAATTCCAAATGTTGGTCACTATTCACTATTCACTATACCTCTTTTCAATCAGTTTATTAGCATTAATGATGAATCATGCATGAAACAACGTTCTCCTTTCAAAATTCAAAAAAACAAAACATTTCTACATTTCTAGTTCAACTTACGTTATAAACTTTCGAATTTTTGAATGGTTTTAGATTTTTGAGGAATCGTTCCATTTGGAACCAGCATGAACCATTTATACTTGTACCCAAGTTTATTTATCATTTATTTTTTTACATTATGTATTATGTACACATCAGATCCGAGTATAAAAACAGTATGGATGACATTTCGAGGAGTTACTTTTCTTTTTATAAATACATATCACAAACCAAACAATCGATTGCACGCTCAAATGAGCTTAATACGGACTCAGTGTGGATTCCATTGTGCCGACATTACCATTACCATAATAAATAAGTTGCAAGTTGAACGGATGAATAGATCTATTCTATGTTCCGTTAATTCTGTTCTCTATGTATATATTATAGATTATAGAGAGTTAATAAATTGAAATGGTATTATGCATTATGCATTGCACATCATGTATTGAAACAACAAAAACAACAAGATACATAATACATTGAACTGGATCGCATTACATTACATTAGATTACATATTCTTATGATATTTTTGTTATGGATTAATTGTCAATTACAATTTAAATCAGGACTATATGGTGGCTAACTTTGTCGTTTCATGTTTCATGTTTCATCTTCATCCTCTGTCAACTTGACTTGACTTGAATTGGCATTTACGCTTACTGTAAACTGTAAATGACAGAAAATTGTCTCACAGAATCAATAGATGAATGAACAGAAACTCTCAGGATATCAAAATTGAAAATCAAAGTTGTAGGTTGTAGTACATTGCACATTGTACATTGTACATGGTTGACACTGCAAGTATTTCCTATTGATGACTATTGATTGCTTATACAGTAATACTCCACCGTTCTCTCTACATTTATCTCTTCCTATAAAACTGATGATATTCTTTTTCTAAATAATAACATGTACATTTTATTTACTTTTTACTATTTACTATTTGAATTAAGCGCGTATTCTGTATTCTGTACATTGTACATTGTACATACACACTATTTCCATGAACAATGCCACGACAAAACTTAAAAGTAAAGTGCAATGTCATACAGTAAATACACAGAGTATAGAGTACAGAGTACAGAGTAAATGGCGAATATTTAGTGAACAGTAAACAGTAAAGTACAATCTCTTTAGAATATCGGAATGAACTCTAATAACATAGTATTAACTATTTTTACGATTATTTATGAAGCTCCTCTTTTTTCTCTCCTCTCCTCTCTATCTTCTATACTCTCCTCCCTTCAGTTTAAAAATTCAACTTGAGACGTAAAATCCAAAATTCGTGAACGGTAGAATGTAGAAGGAACTAACAAGAACTAAGGAGTATCTATTATTTATAATATATTACATGTATTGTACGTCTCTTGTATCTGGTATTACAAAAGCATGTAAAAAGTAAATACACACTGAGAAAAATTTTGCGATTTTCAATGATCATGACAACTTTTCACGGTAGCTCACTCGTCTCTCCTCTCTATTTACTTGAACATTCCGTATTCTATGTATTTTGTACGTTTTTGAATTTTGCATGCTGTAGTTTTTTTTTTTTTTTTAGACA
>JABASP010002815.1:0-17619 GCA_019776565.1 Sminthurinus signatus | reverse complement strand
CCCGTCAAATATACTTTCAATTTTTAACCAAAAGTAAGTTTGTCATCTGTTTTTCCAGTTTATTTCATATTTTTATTTTATTTTACACGAGTTTATTCTCGAGTCGAGTTCACCCTCATAGTGTTTACCCTTTCACCTTGAATTCTGCGAATTTTAGCGTGCACAGTTCACAGGTTTCCCACTTCCAGCTTCCAGCTCTTGGAGCTTTTGCAGATTACTTTACCTGTTGTCTGTGCTTCACTATCAAGACAGAAACCCACGTAGTATCTAATAATGAAATTTTCCTTGTCGTATACAAAATCCCTCAATTTTGATGTACGCCTACTTTGATTTTCAAAATAGACACCTTTTCAAACTCAAATTTCAAGAAACAGCAATATTATTTTACTCTAGAATTTAGACTCTAGACAAAAACATTTATATTTACGTGAGCAATAAGCAGTGATGAAATTAGAGATAAAATATAGTAGTAAACATCTATAAGTTATTTTTTTATGGGGCTCCTGCTTTGGCTTTTACTCCAATTTCCGCCTTATCTTGAATCTTATATCTTGCTCCGGTTCAGACTGACACTGACACTGACACTCACACTCATGTAATTACGATAAATATGAGTGTGGGTGTAACTATCTTTGAATCATCTTCTTTCGAATTATCTATACACATCTAAATACAGACAGTCTTCTTACAGCTCTCTTACATTTAGACGTAGACGTAGACGTACGACATCCGACATCCGTCGAAATTGTTTGAGAGTCGAAAGTATCATGCTTAGTTAGTGTTGGTGATTATTATAGTGTGTGGGTAAAACATAATATAAATATAGTGCTTGCTCTAGACTCTAGATTTTAGACTGTATAGCTGTGAGTTTCAACTTTGCCACAGCTTGACAGTCGAGTCGTCATCGACGTCCTTGTTTCCTAAACACTGAGTAATTTATGGGAATTCCATGGAGTAAATTAGGAGGCGTATTTTGAAAATTAGAGATTCAAATTGTACAGAAGGAAAGGAGAGAAGAGAGAGAAGAGACAGGAGAGAGAAGAGAGAGAAGAGAGAGAAGAGACAGGAGAAGAGGGTAGAGTACAAGTTTCCATTCCATTTTATTCTTGATTATTCCCATAGGGACAATTATTACGCGGGCATGATACCAGCACAATGAAATGCGTGTATTTACAAACCAAGTTATATTCGTATATGTGGAATGTAGAATGCTCCATGTGATTTAAACTATGAATAATGCATAATGTACAACGGAGTATACGATTATAAAAGCATGTAAGTATATCTAGACTTGAGCTCATGTGATACAATGTGAACATGACTGATGAGGAGTTAATAAGATGAGATGGGTCTGTAGTTTGTAGTTTGTATTTTATATGGAACGGAATGGAACGGAATGGAATTCAAAGGGTAAAAGAGACATTATAATCAACTTTCTTTTTTTTCAACTTACAGGCAGATGCTACTGTATCCTGATCCGAACCCTTGTGTATGTGACCTGGAGACTTTGTTTATACAGTAATTACAGTACACTGTACAACCGAGGTAAGCTTACAAAAATTACAATTACAATTACAATCGCAATTACAATAACAAATCCGGCATAATTTCCACAAACTACACTTGCAACAATCAGTCCAAGAATAATTACTATTATTACATTTAGATTGTCAAATTGAGTAATCTTTTTCATATAAAAAAGGTTGAAAAAACTTGAAACTTGAAAACAACCATGTCTGAACAGTAATGAAGACATCTATACGTATAATCTATACATTGAGAAATCTTTTATTGTATTTACACATCAAAATTATCTTTAGTACCTTTTGTACACAAGGGGAAATCTTGATATCCAACTGTGTTTACAGGTAAAAAAGTGTGGAATGAAAATGAAAATGTCATTAGTATATTTACGGAGCAAGTTGCAAAAAACTTCATAATTACATATATCCACATAGTGTGAAAGATAGCGGAATGAAATGATATGACTTGACTTTACACTTGGCGTTGGCACTGGCATTTGGTATGTGGTACTTTGTCCATGCCAAATACATGATATTTGATATGTTGAAAGTCAGTAATCAAAGATAGAATGTGCTGTGGAATAGATCCAGATTCACAGTCACAGTCGTGTCATCACACCACAACACACCACATGAAGAGAGGGAAATGTGTGAAAAAATGAAAAGAATGCATATAAAATCTGTCATTTGGAACTTTAATGATTCTTAATTCTACACGTAATACATCCATCCATGTATAATTATGGTGTAATGAATGACTAGAATCTAGAATCTAGAATGTAGAATCTTGAATTGTCACGGCAAAAATTCTGTCATTGCAATTTGGAATTGAAGTCAAGATAAAGATAACCACTTGAAATGACTCCATGTCCAATGTACAAAGTACAAAGTAAATGTACATAGGATATCTTGCATCTTGTTTCATGAGCATGATTAACATTATTATCATCAACTCTACTCCACTTCATTGTGTGTTTTATACACACTGTCTAATGCATAAAAAACTAACATTGTTGCTATATAGTCACCTACATTCTATATTCTATAGATACATGTACAATGTACAATGTACATTGATAGAGTATAAAACCATCCCAAAAAATGTGGCTTCTATTGTATTGTGCTCGGCTCAGTGTGAAAGGAAGTCATTTTTCGGGTCTAAATTAAGACGTGTCAGATTTTTTTTTGTCCAAAGAAAGAGACACTGAGAACTGAGAGAATTGAGAGTGAGAATGAGAAGTGGATGAAAAGGATGAAAGAGAAGAAGAAGAAGAAAGAGGGAGGAACGACGGACGAACCATGGACGTGTGAATTTAACTACCCATGTATTACATGTATTACATGTATTATTATTATGTACATCTTTTCTTCTCATTTTCTTTATATTTTACACATGTGTTTTGTGTAGCACAGTATTACTTAATGATATTACTATGATCATACTATTCATACTATTAATAGTGATGTAATAACAATAACAATACCATGCAGTAATGAGACGGTCATGCTTACATAAATCTACCGACTCCATAATATGCATAATATTTTATACTTATATCTTTTTACATCTTTCTACATCTCATACATATGTATCTTATATGTATATCTATTTATGATTCTTGATTCTTCATCTTGATTCTCATCTGCGTCTTGCGGTGGCTGCAAAGTAATTAGCTCTACACACATTATCCTATCACCTATCGAGCAACCCAAGAATACACAAGACAGAAGACAGCATAGAGAATCAAGCATACAGAGCAGAGAGTAGAGAGTAGAAAAGGAATAAAGAAGCGTACTTGCATTTAAAAAAACACAATGGTGATGCTTGTAATAATACAAGTAAAAAGAGTGGAGGGAGGAATAAGGAATAGGCAACAGGAGAATGAAGAATGAAGAAGAACCAAAAAGCAAAAAAAACTTTCTTGTACAAAGATACATCTATAATCTATATGTATTTTACATGTATCTTCATGTCTTATTCTTATTCTTGTTCATATTCTCTTGTTCTTCATATCTACTTTTTTCAATGTTCAACGTGTCCATGTTTATGTCTAGAGTCTTTACTCATTCAGATACATCTACAGTATACATAAAGAGTATGCACACGAAAAACAATGTGTTGGATAGATACATTCCTATTCACCATCCATTCAACGATCAAAACCCCACTTGAGCATTGTTCCTTCTTCGTTATAGTTGATAAATGTTCAGTGTTCAGTGCTCAGTGTTCAAGAGTTTGTGTAGATGGATATGTACAGAGTACAGATATTTCCCATAAATGAAAGAGTCTATTCAAAATTCAAACTGGTTGATGTTGATGTTGAAGCTCATGTACCTTGTACTTTGTACATGGGAGAGTGGAGAGTGGATATAGATGTACACTTGGATTTACATGTGGATGGTGAAGGACGAGAAAAGGAGAAGAGGAGAAGAGGAGAAGACGTGTTGCTTTTCTTTATGTTGTCTCCTCGTGTCTTGTCTACAGTCTACAGTCGACATCCAACAGTCTGAAAGAAATCCATCACTTGTTTTTCTTGTACCTTGATTTGTTTCCGAGTGTTTCTATTCATCATGTTCACTTTGCAATCATTCCAGAGTTCGTTCACTCAGCTGGATGTCACTTACAAACACACACAATACACCAAACACTATACACAACACAACACAAAACATCTACATTCTATATTATACATACATGAATCCTATTCATATTTGTCTGACTCTAGACTCTACTCTTAGCATTAATAATACAAAATTCTGCTTTATACTGTCACCTAGTATAAAAACAAATCCTTGGAAAATTATGATGTAGAAGAAGGTGAAAATCAAATCACAAAAATGAGTCTTCAATATATTATGTACAAAAGTAATAAAATAGGAATTTTCCTACTGCAACTGAACTTTAAAGACCGTAAGCTTTTTAGTTTCATCTCATGTGCTTTTTACATTGAGCTTTGAGCTTTTAGCTTTTAGTAAATAAACAGAAAACAGCCTTGGAAAATTCCTTTGACTCATTTGCCATTTCCCAGCTAATATTATACAAATTGATACAAATGAACTTTGAATCTTCATTCACTCGACTGGAGGAGAGGAGATAGATCAGGCCAATAAAAATTAATTTATCGCGGAATATTTGCTGCCACTGCATTTAGAGAGGAACGATGACTGGTAAAAGAAGAAGAGGAAGTTAATCATATAAGTAGAAAGTAGAAAGCGGGTGAATGAGTCACCCAATGAATGAATGTTAGTGATAACGAGGTAATAATAATTAGTTATGTGATTTAAAAGAGGTGTGTATGTACAGATGTAGTTCCTATGACTTTTAATGACGCTGATTCAAACTTTGAATTTGAAATGTCATTTCACTCCTGAAAAGTTCTATCTAGAATGTAGAGTGTAAAAGAAAATATTACCGTTTTCTTGGTACACATGGGAAGCAGAACAGAATTTGAATTAGGAATCTGAGGATCAGGATGGAACTGAAAGTGAAAATGAAAATGAAAGAGACACACGAAAAGTATGAGAAAAAGTAAGCTTCCATTCAATTTACGATATCCATGTACACTGTACATTTTACATGCATCGCGTTGACTCAGCATTCAGCAGTCAAGAAAATTCAAGATGTAGAAAAGTAGGCATATTACAGTAAATATGAAAATGAATATGAATAATGAATACACCCTTGCGATTTGCATTGTAAAACTCTTAATGAAAAATGTCCTGTGATAATAATATTTTAGCTTGGGTTTTGAGTTTGAGTTTGGGTTTGGGCTGGTCGGGTTGTCAAATGTCAAATGTCATTATAATTTCATAGAGCGCGAATGATGGTAATGAAAATGAACTAGCGCTTAGCTAATTATAACTTGAAACTCAAAGTTCCTTTACATTTTACACTGTACAAAGTATAAAGGCAAAGTTTAGGTCTTTTTCTTTTTCTTGTTCTTTTTCTTTTACTTTTTCCTAAGTTTCTTTTCTAGACTTTTGAAGTCGAGATGAAAACTTTATTGCAACTTGTTACCTACGCATATGTACTTTTATGTTAAACTTTTATGTTAGAGTCACAGCTAAAGTCTGAGGAACTCTATTATAAAATTCCTGTACTTGTCTTTGAATGTACAATGTACAAAATGAAGTGCGTATGCTGTTATGAATCTTGACAGGCATCACATTCCTTTCCATTTCCATAGTTTTTGCCATGTTGTTACAGACTGGTTTTTGGTGTTTAGTTTTTGCTCCACGCTCTTCATCCATGTTTTTGATGATATGGATCCTTGTAAATGTTACTTTGAATAAATGTCACTGTGAGAAGCAGGATGAGAATGAACCAGTCCAGTCGTGCGTCCATTTACAATACTCTAGAATATTTGGTTGTTGTCATTTCACTAGTCACAAAGTTTCTTGTTACACAATTCAAATCAGTCCAGTAAAATTTAATACACCGTACAAAGTAAAAAGTACAGGGGACATACTTGTTGTTTTTTTTGCTACGAGTAGAAATTTGTTTATGATGTACTACACTGAAATGGAGAACAGTCCAGATATTTTTCTTTCAACAATCAACAAGGCTTCGAGTAACATTTGATTTGGTGTTGGTATTAGTTTAGCTTTGTAAGAAATGTCCAATGTGGTGTTGAAAAGTGTTCATAGATGAGAGGACAAAGCTAAAATGACACTATGACAATTGTTGAGTTCTGAGATAGCTGTGTCTGTATTGGTCAGAATAAAGATGAAGATGAAGATCGAGATCACCATGAATGTTTCTTCATTCTTCATGTTTATGTTCAAGCGAGTTTCAGTTTGATTTTCTGGTGGATGGACAACTGAGCTGGAAAGGAACATGTTCCATGTTCAATGTTCAATGTTCAAAGTCATGGAGTTGGAGAGAGGATAGCTGAAGAAGAGCTGACGAGAGTTAAGAAGGCCATAAGACCATAAGATGCATCGCGATGGTAGTAGTCGTCGTGTGTGGACTAGAGTTGATTTCAACTTCAGTTGACTGGTTTGGGTTTGGAGTTGGATTTGGAGCAAGAATGAATGGATGGATGGATGGATGGGATGATTAAAAGGATTAAAAGGTGTTGAAATGGTCCTCTCCCTCACACCACCGCCAAAATACATGTCAAACTTCCCCATCATCTATCATAGGATGTGACACGGGTTGACAGATTGCAAGATCCAGGAATGATACACCCAACAAATACAAATACAAATGCATGTATCTAGTGTCTAGATTGAAAAGGCTCCAACATATTTATTTACAAACGCATACCTTCAATATTTACACAAGGTCCTTTCAATTTACAACCTTTCTGTCACATTTACTTTTACTTGTGATACATGATGATAACAATGATTTAGCCTGAATATGAAACTCAACCTTAGCTCAATTTTCATAGAAAAATCCTGACTCCGATTGTTTTTCTCTCATACTTGAATAACGTAGTAGCTGTAACAATAATAAAAATTAGATAGGTGGTTTAATAACTAATAATTTTGAGGGTACTGTAGAATAAAAGCTTAAATTAAAAGATTAGAACTATAAACTTGAACTTTTGAGATCAAAAAGTTGAAAGAAAAAAATGTAATAGTTCTTAACAAAGCTCATATCTTCTTCCTGCTTCCTTTTTGAGTTGTCACTGAAAGTTTTTGTGTTCCTGTATTGAATATTTACTACCGGCATCGAAATTAACATCCGCAACCGCTTCGGCTACCTTTTTTTCCTGTTGACTCCCAACCAAACTTTTGAAATGGAGACGGTGAAATATTTGTGGAAACATCCGTTGGGAGTCTCTTTCCCCTCTTACCCGGAATTTGGGGTTCTTTCTCTTCATTCCTCAATGTTCACTCTTGACTGGAGAAAGACTCTGGAATCTAGAATCCAGCCCTACAACAACATTTGATCTTGTAGCAAGCAGAGGGTTCCAGTTTCACAAAGCCAAGGGAGTCGAGTAGATTTTCTACTGTACAACTGTACATTGAATGTTGAATGTTGAATGCAAAGAAAACAGAAAGAGAGGGGGAGTGAAACAACCCGGTAGTTTTTACCTTGTAGTTTGCCCTTTACTTGACTGTGTGCAATATAAATACACAGGGAGAAACGGCCTCAGAATCTGAATGAATATCAGTATCAGATGATCCACTGTACTATGTACTACGATATTGATGTGGGTGAAACAAGTGGGGAAAGCTGTAGACTGTAGATAATACTTGTACAAGGGGAACTATAAGGCACTCGGCACGAGAGTAGTGGAAAACGTCTCTCCCGACCTCTAGCCAACCATTTTACAGTCGCATCTCCGTCTGGAGATTGGCTCGTATAACAAAGGGGAGCAGCAGCTGTGAGTCGTTTTGAAGAGCAACCTTTCTCATTCTCATTTCTCATGTCTCTTCATTCTTCATTCTTCATCCTCATTTCTTTGTCAGTTTATTATATATTATTTTCAATATCTCCTGTCCCTTTTCTTCTTTCTTTTAAAAGGTTTTGTCTGTACGATGTACATTTTGTATGTGGACAGAATGTATTATAAGCCAGAGATTGCGATGAAGATCAAGATCAAGATAAGCCTTGGTTTTGTATTGTATTATACTTGTGATATTTTCAGCTCCCAGCTCCTTCATTCACTTGCTACTAGACATTAGACACAAGACACAAGACACAAGATTATGTACATTGATAATTGACAATTGATGTGCACCTGAACGCTGAACGCTGAACGCTGAATGTATGTTCTGAAGAAGTGCATCATTAAATCTGTAGAAATCTGATATGGAAATTATTAATAGGACAGGAATGAACAATGAGACAATGAAGAAGGTAATAAGAACCAGAAGGCTTTACTTCAAGAAATGATAAAGTGTATCATACAAAATACAGAATACAGAATTCAGACTCATTTAACTCTTTAATGTTTAACTACATGATTATTATTATACTTATACTTATGATTGTGCTTGTGATTATGATTATGATTATGGTTGTGGAAGCGTTCAAATGGAATGACAAACTGTTTGATGTTTATCTTTTTTGTGTGAAAAAGTAGTGCAGAGCCTGTTATTATTTGTCCATTTGGAATAAAGTGTACATTGTACATGTAGATTCTGGATTCTAGATTCTAGATTTTATAATCTAGATGATGCACGTGATGCATAATACATTCAAAGTCTAAGACGCTCAAGTTCTGCTTTTCATTTATATTATGTTTAAAGTCTAACTGCAAATGTAGTGTGCACTAGCATAAGATATGAAAATGTATCAAACTTCTCTTTCACGCTCATTTTCCACTTCATGTAATTATCATGTCTATAATTATTGCTATGACAAGAAATGTGTAACAAGTACAAAGTACAAAGTAGTGTCTCAAATCTTGAATCGACTACAAAATAGAACAGAAAGAACAGAATTGCAGCTTGAACTTGCCGTGTACAATGAAACAAATTACTCAGCTCATTGCAAGTTTCCAAGTAAAGGTAGAAAAGCCTTGTCTCTTTTCCCTCTTGTAATTTCCATCGCTCATTACCTGCTGGCTGACTCCACTGCCTGCCTCCGAGGATTAGAAGACATTAGACATTACACATTAGGATAATCACCTAGTTGTTAAACAAAAGTTGGGTTCACCATCCAACTACAGATAATTCCAGGTATAAGGTACAACCAAGGCTTCAAGTATTCGTATGGTACGCTCAAAAATGCAGAGAGGAGGGAGAGGAAAAAACACAAAATGTTTCATCATTTTTATGTCTTTTAGACATGAAAGCATTGGAGACTTTTTTAGCTTCGAGTATACAGCTTGGAATTTGGACTGGAGTATTTTTTTACATGTATGTTTTGAATGAGAACTGCGGATGTGAAACATAGGGGCTCCTCCTACAAACTGCATGCACTGCACTGGATTTTTGATCTGGTTTCCTTCATTCCCCTGTTTTTCTACCCAATACTTTTCTGGTGATGTTTGCATTCAAAAGTAAACCATTTATTTTCATACTAATAATTAGTTTGTGGTTCTTTTTTTTCTAGTTCAAAAATGGAGAAAATGGTGCAACAAAATTATAATAATTGACTGTTTCATCGATTTTTAGTTAAAGAGTATTTCTACCTTTTTAAAGAATCAGAAAAGAAACCGCAATTCAAAATTAGTATTCAAAAAATTGATTTCAAGGCTAAAAGCTCAAGGCAGAAAAATAAAGATGAAGATGAAGAAACTCTCGGCATTCAATATTTGCTGCTGGTGCAGATGGTTTCTAGATTCTAAGAATTTGCACTTGGATTGGATTCCTGGAGAAGGATTCAATTAATTTATGAGTAAAGGCTGCATGAAGCTTTTATTCAAAGTATTTTGCAAGGTAATGATGTGAAGGATTTCTGTGAAAAAGGTGAAATTTGAATAGAAAATAGAAAATAGAGAGCGGAGAATTGAAAAGGGAGACAAGTAAAGTTGTCACACACAAACAAAGGAGGAATTTTACACTCTTGCTCCTCTTTAGTCTCGCGTGTCCATGCGATTCAAAGTCAAAATCAAAGTTTCAGCTTCTGCCTCGATTCTTAACTACTGATTTCTGAGGGTGAGCAAAATACAAGCTGGAGGTACACGTGTTGCAGTTAAAGTTACCAGTTTTGCATTGGCCATTCTAAATTCTATATTCTGTGCACTGTGCATTTTACATGTGTCACTCAATTACTTGAAAAAATTGAAATGCTTGGGAAATGAAGAGTACAGAATACATGTAAACTTACTTATTGTCATGTCAGTGCACAACAACAGTATACAACAAGTAACATGTAACCTGCAGCTCTGGTACATTCACCATTCACCAATTACAAATTATAGTTGACTCACTAACAAATGGTTGAAATTGCACAGAGTTTGTGGACCATGAATTCCTGGAAGTTACTTTATATGAAATTGTACAAAGATACATGATGTAGCGAAGCAATTTAGAGGAATCTGAGAAAAAGAAAAAGAAAAGTGTGTGTCTGCACAAGAACATGAAGAGCGAGCTATCTAAAGGAGTGAGAGTCTGTCTTTATTTTCTCAATTACTCACTAGATTTATTCATTCTTCCCATTCATCATCTTCATCTTCATCTTCATGATCATTCTCCTCTTCATTCCTTTTCTTTATTCTCATTTTTCTTGTGAAACGTTCCTTTCGGAAAAAAGAAAAAGTATCTGTGTAACACATATTGTACAATATCAGTAAATGGGACGAACATTCTGGATCCTCAATGCTCAATGTTCAAGCATTCTTTTACATAACAAATTGTACAAAATAGATATACTTTTAAATAAAGCTATAGATGAAAAAGATGTACACTGTACAGTGTACACATCCATCTCTACTTTATAATAAAGCTCACCCTTCCATACATTCATGTCAGATTTTTTTTTAAAAAAAGGACAACAAAGAAAATGAACAAAAAACGGTAGAAAGGGAAAAGAGAGAACGACAGAGAACAAGAGAGATAGAGAGAAATGCATGCGACTTTTGATTGGATGTGAACATGGCTTCACATTTTAATTGGGTCTTATTCTCCTGGAACACTAAGAGTGAGAGAGTGAGTGAGTGAGTTCTTTGTATTCCACTTTACATTTTACATTCTACATTTTACTCCTCATACATCACATTACAATATACAATATTCACGAAGAGATGTAACCGACAGTCATCTGTGTGCTGCGTTCTGCGTTCTGTTTCAATTTTCAATCCTCAGTTCTCAATGTTCAACTTGGCTTGTGTTTACATTTTACATACATGAACATTTCAACTTTCAACCCTCCAAAAATTATTCCTCCTGCCTCTTTTCAATCTACAATCTACACTCACACTATCATCACTTATCTGTACACTGTGTTCTGGGTTGGAGAAGACAAGAAACAAGAGAGGTTTGACATCTCAAACGGCAAGTGGGATGGAGAGACAAAGAGAACTTGTACACTGTAAATTGTACATTGGAGATTGGAGATACCATCCATTTCCATTATGACTTATAACTTGAGCCTTGGCTTAAAATCTATTGTATTTTCTCTTAGTGATTTTGAGTATGTTTAGATTTCAAATGCATGAACATTAAACACTGAGCATTGAATTCTGAATATCAGAGCAAACTCACACTTGATTAAATTCACCTTTTCCACTTGGGACAAAAAGAACAAAGTAAAATAAAGTGAACACAAAATGCTGTTTACTGTTTACTCTTATGTGCATTATTGTACAATCCATATCTTTGCTTTTCTTTGCATGTCTGTCTTCTGTTTTAAATTGTCGTATTTTGAACGGGTAAAACTGATTTGAAGTTTGAATGACAGAATCAGGATTTTGTAATATTTGTATGTTGATTTAAAACTTTATGCATGTACTGTAATCCTCAATTTCAAGCTCATGTGTACTTGTTTTTATACTCGTCAATTCTGAAATCTGCCATTTTAATGGGTAGATTGATGAGTAAATAATAGAATAGAAGAGAAAAGGACAAGTAGAAAGAGAAAGGTTCTTGAAGAAACAAAAGACTGACATTTGTAAGATGTGAATGAAAACAAGCCATTGATTTCCATGCAAATTGCACATTTTACACGTTATTTTACTCTGTTTCTGCTTCTGCTTGTCCTGCTGATGACAGCTTTGACACTTGAAAATTCTTAAACAATGTACAAAACATGATTATTAATATGACACGGGCGTTACGTTATTTGTTTTATTTTGTTAAGATTCTTACCTAAAACCTAATAAAACTCATACAGACAAAGTGAGTTTCTTTAATGAAAAAGCTCTGTTAAATTCTGCCAAAATGTCTACGTTTCAAATTTAAGTGCTTGTGGTATGCAAAAATATTAGATGATTCATGAAATTTCATGTACTTCAGCTCATGTTTTAGATTTGAGAGCATAAATGTCTCTTAGGTTTGCGGTGGAAAAACAGTAAAATTCAATCTATAATCTAGTGCTAAAACTTTGTATTAATCAGAGTGCTCATGCAGTCCTTCTTGGCTCATTTTGAAACTCGTCACGACTCGCGAATTATTTTTCGATTTTCAAGTTTTGAAGCTTTTGATAGCTGCCCTCAATAAAAAAAGGTGATGGCTAGTCTATATTCTGTATTCTATATTCTACAGTGTTTGGTCCACAGGAGAAAATTCAATATCATTTAAAAGTTATGGGAGTGCAAATCATTTTCGTTTGAACTTTTTCCTCGGAAATGTTCTGAGAAATTCTACATCTTCCATCGGTATTGGCATTGGTATTGGCTGACTGAGGATGATCAACTTACGTATATTCTACATCTTTATTTTTGAACGATGTATTTTATGACGAAGATGTGTTATGTGTGAAGGTAAAAGGTACATGAAGATGATGGCAAGTAAAAAGTTAAAAGTAAAGTCAAACGTGCAACGTTCAAAAATGAAAGAGAAAACAGCTCATTTTTTCTAGCTATTTGTATTTTGTACAGAGGTGTGAGTTAGTTTTGAGTTGAGTTTTCCCTACTCTTCCTCACTCTCTCATTCCCTCACTCCCCAACTTGATTTTACTTTCTACGGGTTTATTTCTTTCCCCTTTTCTTCTTTCTCCCCCCAAAAATTCATGTGATTCAATTGAACACATTCGGACCCAACTCATACTTGTACTCTTACTCGTACCTCAAGAAAAACGAAATAGAATATGAAGAAGGTTCTAAAACTCAAACTGAAGCAAATATATTTTCCTCCTTTTTACACTGAGCACATAACTATCTAAACCCTGAACTGTAGACTGCAGACAAGTAAGGGCATGTGTAAACGTGAGGAGCCAGGAGTCAGGAGTCAGGGAGGCAGAGAAGCAGGGAAGCACGTCAATGTACATTGTAAAATTGAATTGTGACTGTCTGCTCTGGTCTGGAATGGTGTGGCCGTGTATTTATATACATGTGTGTCTTGTGTATTTTCCACGTATTTGTAATGTGTGTTTTGTGTATGTATACAACGACAGCGAGGAACATGAGAATACAAGTAACCAGTACGAGAAACTCTCCCCCTTACTCTTTACTTTACTTTTCTTCACTTTGCCTCGTTTCTGGTTCCTGACTCCTCTTGAACTTTCACTTGTACTATTTATTTCTATTTACTATTTTACCGAGAAAAATGTACTTTTTATGTATACATGGAAAATTGTATTATATGACTTTTTTTCCTTTTACTTGTACAATGTACAATGTACACTTAACAGAAAACCGAAATATCATATTTATGTATTTTCAATGTACATGAGACATGAGCATTTTCACATTTTACATTTCCCCCATTTTCAATTTTCAATTTCTCAACCATGTTTCATTCTTGCCGTTTTTTATTGGCATTTATTTTTCAAGTCAAAGATGTATCAATGTAAAAAAAAGTAAAAGATATAAAGTTTTGTCTTTTTTACTCCGATTCAAATTTCGATCTTCATTTTTTCATGGGAGGCAAAATACAAATGCTGAATCTTAGTCAGTATTCAGTGTTTTCAGTCTAAAAACATAAGCAGTAGCATTTGAAACTTGCAGATGAATAAAAAAGGTGCCTGTCTCGAGTCAGTCTGAGTATAGTCTGATACTCTGTTTATGTTTACTGTTTACATCAAACTCATTCCGTCACTCTCACGTTCTTGAATGTAGAAAATCCGGGCTGTGACTTGAAACCATGAGTCAAGAAAAGGAAAATGAAAGAACAAGTACAAGAGCAACAACTCCCGACTCCGGACACATTCACTCACTTCTTCACAACATGTGTGTACAGGGTACATTGTACACTAGAATATGAAATATGAAATATAAATTGTAATTTACTCAAGAGTCTTTGACTTGACTTGAAGAGGGAGTTTAGAATTTTGAGTTGTGTTGAGAGTTGACGTTTTTCTTCTAAAGGTTGTGATGCAGAATACTGATAAGACAAAGCAGAATGCATCGTGCACAATAGAATTTACAATCCTCTCCAGACACACATGATTTTGTGTTGTGTGACGTTTCATAGAAAAGTGATTTTCTTTTCTTTCTTTCATTTTCCCATTCTCGAGACTACTGTTTTGTTGTTCCATTTCCCCTTAACTTTTTAAGGGAGATAGAAAAGGAGTGTGTGAGTGGCGAATGGAAGGATAGATTGATATATTTGTATTTGTGTTTGCGCAATAGTTCGGTCTGTCACAATCATGATGTAATTTGTGGATGCATAAATTTTTTGTTGAACATTGGCTTGTTACATGTTAATCTGCATAATGCATAACATACGCAAAAATCACGAAAAAGAAGAAACCATCCTGCCATTGGCTTTGCTGTTGTTGTTGTTGTGGGGTACTTGAGATCTACTTGTGCAAACTACCAAGTAGGAGAAGAGTACGAAATACTATTATTATTATGTGGTAATATTCTACTTGCATCTTCAATCTTCATTGTAGAATAGAAGTACATACACAAAAGCATGTTCTTCGATTGATATTCTCTTCACCGAAATTGGAAAAGAAGGAAGAGAGAAAGAAGGAGCTTGAAATTTCCTGGTTTTCGAGACCAGCATAGAAATTTGCATGATAATTGAATATAGGGTCGCTGGGCGAGGAATGGAGAATAAAGAAGAGCGAGCAAAGAACAAGGCACAAGACAAAATTCAAAGTATTGAGCTTTGAGTTGTGTGTATGAAATATCCAGTTATTGTATAAACTATATGGAGAACTTGAATTTGAATTTCAGTTTTCTTGCGGCTTCGCTCTTTACTCTTATAAAGTCAACTGTGAACTTTTCGGGTTTTGAGATAGATGCAGTTGATGTTCGTGCTTCCTGTTCATGTTTATCTTGTTGCAGATGTAGGATGTAGAATTTGTGAAAGATGTGACTTTTCTCCTGGCCTTCATTTCCACAGTCAAGTATGAATGTGAATACAAATTTTTGTCTCGAGTCTTGTTGAAATCTCCTTAGTAAAAGTAAATTCAATTTTGGCTGGAACGGAGATGGCCTGTTGTCATTGTCATTGTCATTGTCACTCCTTATCGCCATCCTCAATAGAGGTTTGTATTTGTGTTTGTGTGGTGTACTGATTTCCATCTTATATTTTATATACTTTTACTATAATACAGCATCCGTCCAAAATTTGGATTCAGATTTTTAGATGCACTTGCAATACGTAATTCACGTTAGATGATTTGTACCAAACAGACAAATATGCATGCATGCGATATATTATTATATATTGTATACACGTACGCAAATTGAATACTGATATTCTCATCATGATTTTCCTCCAGCAACAGACTACAAAATACAAAATGAAGACTAAAGAATCAACCACAACGAACAACAAACGACGATGATGACAGGACAGCAGTTTATTTTTTCATCTGCACACTCTTAAACTCGCCTTAATAAACCCTTTATACCAACTACCAACTATTTATCTGCATTATACTTTGCAATATTTTATATCAAATGTATTTCATATTTCATATTCTTCTATTCAAACGGCTGTTATTGTTATTATTATTATTCTATTACTTCCCGGAGCAGGACTTGGACTTGGAGGTTTTCCATATTCCGTTTGAATAGCTTTAAAAATATATACATAATGTACAATGTACACTGTACATATTTCACATTTAAAAACTTGAAATAGCTATTTATTCTTTAGAAAATTGGGGCCTGTCAAATGTCTATGATACATTCATCTGTTCTATTCTACATTTTACATTCTGTGCTCTCCTTTTCTCTCCTTTTTATAAAAGAGAGAGAATAATAGGAATTAAAATGAAAAAGGAGTGTCTACATCGACATCTAAATCTACTCTTTTTGTACTTGCCCATATGCCACGTACAATACAACATGTATGATCTATGTACAATGTACAATGTACGTGAACCAACTTAGTCTATTAATTTTTAATGGATTTTTCACCATTGAGAATTGAATCACAAGAAGAATCGTCATCATTATCATCATCATCATCCTGATATGAAATTGGATGGGTTAGTTTGTTTTTGATTTTGATTTGTATTTGGATTCGGATTCGGATTCAGATTTTGAATTTGATTTCATTTCTCTGTGGTGTGTAAACTTGGATAGGTCTCTCTCTCTTTTCTCTCCTTCTTTGAACGGCTCCCCGCAATCACTTTGTTGCAAATAAATCCGGGCAATAATAATGAATGGAAGTTTGTGTCTGAATTATTATTGCTCCTGCTTCTAAATTCTAAATTCTATACCCTTGTATTGTGTGTTGTGTATGTATTTATTTCTGGTTCTGCTTCTGGTTCTCCTTATACCTGCGGCATTGTGCACAATTAATTGTAAATTGTAGCAGCAAAGCAGCCAGGCTGCCTGCCTCAAACCTTTGTGTGGGTCTGGGTCCATGCTGATTAGCATATGAATATAAAACACCAATATGCTTCAGCACCATTCAACTTTAAATTTAAACACAAATACAATAGATACACACATGTACATTTATACAGTGTGCAGTTTATAATGTACACACTACACACACAAGTATTATTCAGGAAAATTGGGGTTGAAAGGAGGAAAATGTGATGATTTAACTGGCACTGGCACCGACTCTACGATTTAATACAGTTTTGGTTCTCCTATTGAGTCATTTCTTTATATTACAGTTTTGCATATGTAAAATGGATGTATGACTGGATTTGTAATCTGAATTATTATTATCCCATTTCTCTCCATTTTCCTCTTTCCACCTTCTACGCCCGTGGAATGAAAAAGTAAGAAAATGAGTGAGTGTACATTGTACATTGCCCATGAATGAATGAATGAGAGTAATATGTACATTTTACAGAATACTGGGTAGAGAATAGCCGCAAGATTGTAGTTTATTTCCGATTGTCACCACATTATTTAAATTGCCTCAAGCCTCCAGCCTCCATACATACATAAATATGTACAATGTACAAATGATGATACAGAAATTGAAAGTGGTATTTATACAATACTCTTCTCTTGTATCTCCAAAATAAAGATACGGAATAATATATCATGTATAATACATGTAATTTAGATTTGTACTAGCCGTTACCCGCCACCATGTGGCGGTAATTCTTGAACTTGAATTTGTTTAGGGAATAAGTAGCGTTCAAACTTCCCGCTAAAATTCTAACTTAGCT
>JABASP010002814.1:0-17620 GCA_019776565.1 Sminthurinus signatus | reverse complement strand
AATAGACGCAAGCAGGTACATACTTATTGGAAAAAGTACTTTCTAAAATCGTTCCAGTCCTTATGTACTCGCGAGAGCCTATTCTTATACATTACCAGAAGCATTTTAATGCATTTGTGCTTGTACGTATATCTTATATTATGTGAATGTGAATTGAACCAACTCTCAGGTTTGAAATAAGAATTTTTATTTCAAATCTTTCAAAATCCACTTTGAAATCTATTTCATTTGCTCCGAGAGAGAGAAATTACGTTACGTACAGAGTGCGCGCGATCTCGATGTAAGTTTGTGACGTATTCCCGTGCTTGCGAAGCACAGCCTCGTCCTTTTGACTCATGATAATATGCACTTTCTTTTTTATCCAAAAAAACCGTGCTACATGTATTTTTTTACATTATACTTACATTATACCGTACATCGTACATAGTACACTGGGTACATGTATTTAATCTACAATCGATCATTATTTTTCGCACGTAAATAATAATGTCAAAAAAATAGGAACAAGAAACAAATAACAGTATACTTGAAAGGCCCTCTTTCATTTGTACGTGTCGTGTAAAGGGTAAAGGGACAGTTTAAAAAGGGGAAAGAAATCTCAAAAAATTAGTGATAATTACACAAAATACGCACGGTATACTGTTTACTTGAGACTTAAGACTCTGACATTGAGAGCTTCTATCCTTTGTTTCAAAAAAATGTTATGAAGCAAATAGTATAAATGTTTGGCAATTATGTAGGAGTAAAAAGTAAAGTATAAACTTACGTATTCTTCCTTCGGATGAGCTCTAGAATAAAGAAAAAAACGGAAACACATTAGTTTTTCTTGTTTTTTTTTGTTTTTCCAATTTTGCAGATACGCAAATACTAATAAATTCAAATACAGTACTAGAATTTTGACTTGACTTCTTACAACATACAACCTGCAACTTTTTATGCAATAAAATCTTTACTTTATCTTTCAAGAAGCATCTGTTTCCAAAGTGGAAAACTTTTTTTTTGTACATGAAGTGTATTTAGTATTTAAGTATCAACTCAAGACTCAAGCTATAAAATCCTTTTGGATAGAATTGAATGGAAAAAAAGTCAGATAAGTAAATCGATTGCCAAAATATCAGTAGTTTTTCTTCTGTTTAATACGAAAATACATAATAATACATAATAATGATTACTAAACTGTACTCATTTTACAACTCTATTCTATTATAAAATGGTGACAATCAATCAATTATTATTATTACTTGCTTTGGATGCACAAAAAAAAGTAAATTCAGTACATGAAAAAGATGTAAGAGGTAGAAAGTTGAAACCAAAACAGTAGTTCTTAGATTGTGAAAATTATAATACTTTATCCGTAGGGATAATTACAGATATTAGTATGATAAACACGAATGAATACATAAATAAATAAATGACAAGCATTACCGAAATTCTCTTGAGAATATGTCCAATATCTTTTCTCCTACCCAACGCCCTTTTGTGAAAGTTGTGAATGTAAAGTAGTACGGATAGACTTTCCTGAGACCTGTAACAAAACAAAAAAAAAGAAAGAAAAACATGATAAAAAAAGTTTCAAGTGTATTTATTCTATTTACAAAACTTTCAGCCAAGTCGTAATATTTAGGAAATGGTATTCGGGAAAAGTAAAAGGAAATCACAGCAACGGCATCTCAACTCCCATCCCATCCCATTCCAAAACATACAATACCAAAGGATCTTAAACCAGTTCACAGTCAGCAACACGTCTTCTACACTTGACGTTGTTGTTGTTTAAATTTTAAAAGCCATAACAAAAAAAAAGAAGTCTTATACACCAAAGTTCAGATAGGCATTTCCAAACATTTCAAGTATTTCACCGATCACATACATAATACACATAGAACATAGCAGACATATTATTAGGAGTTTAAAATAAACATTTTTGTACATTGAGCCGCTCAATTGGAACATAAAATAGTTTAACAATAAAATAAAAAGTTATGCATTATGTATGTGTGTGAACTATATAATATATTATACAACATTAAATCGATGCAAATTAAAAAATGAGGACACAACCAACAACCAGCCGACAACTTGATTAAATGGTGGACTTGAAAAACATGTAAAGAAATGTCCCTTTTTTCAAAACAACAATAGAAAGTACTCTAGTAATTATTAATATGTCTAATATGTAATATGTGCTTACATCAAAAAGTGTAAGTTGTTACTTTGAGACTCATGAATTTCAAGTACACTCATACAAAAATTAGACTACATACTTTGCCTTCGGCTCTGTACTCTGTACTCTATGTTCTATATGTTCTACATTCTACATTCTACACTCTTCCTCATTTTGAAAGCAAAGTTCTATTGTTTTGTGTACACTTTTGTATAAAACCAAGTTCATTTATAAATCAACTTTAAGATCATGCATCTCTCTTCCTCATTTCATTCATTTCCAGCCCTCCCTCTCCTTGTTCTCTGACGTACTACATAACTTAAGTTGGTACACTTTACTCGATTCTCGATCCACATTTCTCCTCCCTTGAAGACTTGAAGAATGTGACAAAGTTGAATGTTTCAAATATACACACTATACACATAATACGGCTGCTGAAACCATTTTATACAGTGTGACATACCATTGTGTATGGTGTACAACACGGTGAATGGTGAAGTTGCGGGTTATGCAACCAATGTTTTGTTCCTGATATGAACTCTTGATGTGTCTGTTCACTGTTCACTGTACAGTGTACACTGTTCATGGTCTGGATTTCATGACAAAATGACAAGAATATATTATTGTGAAACTTTTGGAATTCTCCAAGACTCCAAGACTCGAAGAGAGACTTTGTATAGTAATTAGAAGACTTGTGTAAGGATTTAACGAGTATATTCCATTAAAATAATGAACAGTTTCCACTGAGCCATACATTTAAAATCCAAGATAAAGACACAATTTTAACATATAACATTTTCTTCTAACCGTCCTCGTCGTCCTCTTCAGTCTCCACTACACAATACACACCTATTTATACATGTCTGTTTGTCTCCCTCTTAGTCTTTATGGTTTATGCTTGAATCCTCATACCACATCATTTAACCAAACATCAAATATTAATGTATGCATAGAATAATATGCATGTACTGTACATTATACATATTTCCTTCTCTCCTGCCCGTCTCTCTTTCTCTTTCTCCCTCTGCCTTCCGTCTTAACACTGAATGATTAGCCAGCTCGATAAGTCTTCCTGTCAAGTGTAGTATAAATACAAACATACATACACAAATATGTATGTTCATATGTCATGTGGGAATGGGCAAAGTGCAAAGTCTATACCGAAACGGAGATTATACAATGCCTTTTGGTTTTTGATGCACAGCACATGTCGTGAGTTTTGAGCAAATCTTTGACAAGATCGAACATTTCTCTCTCACTCACTTCGTTACACTTTCCTCTCTCTCTCTTGCCGTCTAGAATCTAGAATACAGAATACAGAATTTATGTGGATTCACAAAACTTGAATTTACAGAGCGAATCAAGGAAAAGAAATGAGAAAGAAATTCTCTGAAAATTTCCCAATCCAATCTATCGGCTTATGAGTTTCTATTTTCCATTTTCCATATTCTATCTGTATATACACATTATACATTGTACATGATGATGATGATATCTACGTTTTTACACTGTGGGATTTTCGTATTATATATTTTTTTATTATCTATTATCTAGCTCACAACTCGGAATAATCCTCGAATCTTTGTTTTTTCATATAATGGAAGGAGGCAGAAAGCCTGAGACATGAAGCTTCTCTAGGTACTACGTACAGAAAGGATAAAAGTCAAAAAATCACCATTAGTTTACTTTGTCGTCTCTAAACCTCATGAGTACAACAGATAGACTCTTCACTCGGCACTCTTCATTCTCCAACGGGTTTGATGAAATAAAAACAGTGAGCTTTGAATTCAGAACAAATCAATCTACTTGAAATAACAACAACATTATAGACCAATCCACGTTTGCCAATCCAATCCAATCCAATTTCTCTCTCGGTGTATGTATATTCGCATATGTATACAGGTCTGTGTGCGTTGCTAATACAAATCCATCGGTGTTTTGTATATTTCAGTATTTCAGTTAAAGGTGTTACGAACACACATCATCATTACCGTCTCCATCGCTCTCACAGAATGACAAGAGAAAGGGAAAATAACTGTGCATGTAACCGATTTCATTGGGGCAAAACCAATGTACAACCATTTTTATAGTTATCATCATCAGCATCACTATGACTGTGAATGTGTTGCAGGATCAGCAGATGTATACATTTAAATTCCCGTGTGTTGTAGTAAGTTCAAGTTGAATCGCATCCGGCTGACTTTGTCTCTTTATTGTGCCAATCTCATACGTACTTTTTCTCCTGTCACTCCCTGTACTCGGAATCATATGTATTATTTATACACGTGCATTAAAATCCAACATTCCGTGAAATCTACATATATTTTTGTAGACTGTAGGCTGTAGACATGAGGAAAAAGTATATTATTTATACCGTGGATTTACTTTGGCATTTTTTTATTCAATGTACTGATATGATTAAACCTATAAGTATACTTATTCTGTATTTTTTCACTATATATTCACTATAAAAGATGCACTTTGTACGAAGTATAAAAGTACAAAAATAAGTACTATAATATGAAAAAAGACAACAGGGAGCAAAGTATACAGCATACACGGAGAAATATGAGGAAGCTCAAAAAAGACATTTTCCAGTTCATCTATACTTTTTTTCTTAAAGTGAAAAGGATTTCAAAAATTGAAAACTATAAACTACATACTGACAATTTTGAATAATTTTATCAATATCTAAAATCTCAAACGATTCAGCGTTAGTTCTAATGTTAGGAAGAAAAGACAAATATTTTTATGGAAAATTATAGTGGAGCTTTGCTCCCAAAAAATACCTATAGAAATACCCATTCCAATACGATGCATGACCAGCAACCAACAACCGCCAACTTTTTTCTCCATCTTTACTTGTACATATATTGAACACAGAATCTAGAATCTACAATTGTCATGATATATCACATATCACAAATCATGAAAATCATCGTATACCTCCCCATTCACAATGTCGAATGTAGAATGTACAATCCAGAATGTAGATACATCAAAGCATAAAGCACATGACCACATTCAGAATTCTATCACCCTAAATATCATATCGTACTTAGATCCAAGAAAAATATCCGTGAATGTACAGTGTACATTTTTGTACACAGAATCTTGAAGAAGGATATAGGATGAACATTCAATGGGACTTGATCGATGTTGCCTTTCGTCGAAGAATGATTTCACTAGGGAGTCTCTCTTTCTCTATAGCTTCAAGTTTGATATTGGATACGAGATACGGGATATGTTGAAGAAAGAACAGAAAACTCTCAATCCAGAATCTAGAATCGAGAATGTAGACATCAGTCTCAAGTCTGTACCAAAAATGTCTGTAGACTGAAGACTGAAGGTTGAAAGACACAAACAGGTACGCGGTACAGGGTCCACAAAAAAGTATACAGAACGTGACTCTCTTCTCTATACTCACTAATCACGAGAAATGGAGAAAACCAGCAGCAGTCACAGGAACAAACCGCTTTGGAAAACGAAAAGGAAAACGAGTTTGCTTTTCCCTTCAACATTCAGCCCAGTCAACAGTCACAGCCAACAGTAACACACACAACGTATGTAGACAACATTTCCATGCAATGGGTTTGACTGTTTCTAGTTCGTTTCGTCTGATCACTGATCAGTTCCTTATAGTGTACATAGTAAAATTCACTTTCTCTGTATAAAATTCTAGATTCTAGAATCCAAAGGCTGGATACTAGATTTTGTGTCCCTGACAGAGCATTTTTATGTCTATGTATAATGTGCATGGGTATGAGTGTGTGGAGTAGTGGAGGTTGTAGTTGTAGTTGTTGGTGTGTATGCACTCTTGACTTTTATCAATCCTTACGGAGGAACCTTTTCACCTTTCCCTCACTTGCTTTGTTCATTTATTTCCACTCGATTGAGTTTATCTTCGCCTTGAAAAAATATTTGACAAGGTGCATTAGACTTTGGTCGACTCTTCCATTGTCACAATTTATTCTCTCGTCTTTGTTCCTTATCTTCCTAACTCTTACCGACATTCTACATTTCTACATTCTACAATCTCATATACATAAATGCTCAGAGATGTACAAATACGTACACCGTACACCGTACAAGTGTGTATACATACAGCAAGAAATTGCAATTTGCGTTTTCGGAATTCGTTCAGGAACTGTTCCACTTTTTCTACATATTCACCAAGAATATTCTGTTTCGTGTAGAGTATAGAGATACTCTTATTTATATCTGTATTCGTGTTCCTTTTCACATTCCCATTTACAAGAATTTATACGACTGTTCTCTGCTCAGGAAATCTACAAACTAGAACCTATAACGTTTGTAGTTTTTGCACATAATAAATTCAAGGTAAAACGGGACTGACAAGAAAGAGAATGAACGAATGGGAAAATCAACGAGAAATACAGATATTTACCCCTACACACACAAAGACACACAGACACATTGTGCAAAAACAGAAACGAGTAACCAAATGAAAATATACCGAATAAAAAACATGAGTCAGTTGCCTATTCCGATATCTAAAACGAAACAGGAGCAACTCCTGATAAATAAAAAGATAAAAAGGAATAACTGAACAAAAATCAGCATGTACCATTGTGTACATTGTACATGAAAATTTTACAAATCTTACTCGTCGTTGAAAATTCTTTTAATGTGTCAAAATTTCAAATTCAAATGAACACATGAAGATAAAGGTCACCTAGTTATCTACAATCTACACAATACACAATGCACAACACAGTAAACAGTTGTACATTACATTATAATTTATAATAAACACGGTAATGGTAAGGATCGTAATCGTAAATCCTAACGTAGTTGGAGACACTTACTCTCATGATAAAAATATTCTCTGCCTAGTCAAACGTCAAAAGTAGGTAAATTAACTATGGTACAAAGCTCACTTTGACTTGGATTTCGATTTCGACTTTGACTCTCTCATTTATTCAACTTGCACCAAAACTTGTAAATTATAACTAGAACGAATTAAACATTTCACATTAAACCACATCACACAATGCAAAACTAGAAATAAACGGGGGGAAAACGCAAAAGAAGGAAGACAGAAAGAAAAGAAAACCACTGGGAATTGTATAAAAAAATTCCACTCTATGCCTGTTTTTTTTACATGAATAAATGCCGATCAGCCTTGATTCCATCTTCCATTAGTTCAAGTATGTATATTGCATATCAATCCATACAAAATCCATGCTCACGTTTCCTACTTGTGATTCATAGGAAAATTTCAGGCATCCATCCAAGAAATAAAAGAGAGAGAGAGAGACAAAAGACGATGGCACCACTTTTAACTCATCTGTTCAAGAAGATGAAGATGCAGACGAAGACGACTCATAAAACATCTAAGAGAATCCTCTATTTGCCGATCATTCGAGGAAACATTAACCAGAACCAGAACAAAACGTTTTATGACCGTCCATCTTCGTCGATTAGAACAACATAATTGAAAAAATTAAATGAGTAGAGTGTCATACCGTGACCGTCTTGTGCTTGTTCTTATTTCTTATTCTTATGCATTCTAATTTTCATTCCCTCTTCTTCTTCTTTTTGAAAGACTAAAGACAATACACTATAAATCATGATATATGAGCAACCTAGATTTTCATCAAATCTCATTTACCATTTACATCAGACATCAGACTCTAGTGGAAACAAACATGAGGAGCATGTTGATGCTGTGATGTCGACGAGGACAGAGACAAAATTGAGAAAGTATCAAGTATAATTTGTGATTTTCAAATTAAACGGTATCAAATTTGAAGGATAAATCAAGAACCGAGAGAAAAATGAGAATGAGAACAAACTATAGGAGAGAGAGAGAGAAGGAGCTGTTATAGTAATAATAATAATTATTATTATTATTACTATACTCCTCCATAAATTACATCTGTATGTAGTATATATATATATACTTGATCTTGTATGCATGTGTCTTATTTTTATAGATTATACATGCATCATGCGTCATGTATAAATTTATTCCACCCACAGTAAATAATGTATCCACTAATACTCTAGATTCTAGACTCTAGACTTTGGAATATAAAGTACTTGAATTTTTTCATTGGGTTTTTCAAGAAAAAACAAAATATTGTACGGAAAAGTCATACATCAGAAATTGTAGAAAAAACACAAGGAGGATAAACCATGACTAACGAGGGAAGAGCAACGTATGATACATGATACATGAAGCATGATGTTTGTTTATCAGATAAAAGAAATGTTTAAACAGGAGCCAGATGACAAAGTTTAATGCATGGGAATTTCCTCAATTCACAATATATTATGTATTATACTTTTACATGTCATGTCTCTTTCCTCTTTATGTTTAGCTAATAGAACAAATACTACATGTAATGCATATACTATAATACGCAAAGAAGACTACCAACGTTTCAAGTTTTTTTTTTTTGTAAAAAAAGTAGAAAGAAAGTAGAAAGTTTTTGTAGCTCAATGAAGCACGGGGCTCATTGCTCATCGAGTTGAATGTTGAATTGGAATGAAAGTCATTTCTTCCATAACCCTGCACAGATACACATCATGAATAATGACCTAGGTTCTAGCTTCTAGGTTCTTTCTTTCCTGTCCGAAATTTTACAATGTGTAATGTATAAGTACAGAAAACCACAGTTTTGGGTTTCAAGTACATAGTACATGGTACATACATACATATTTCCTTGGAGGATGAAATCCTTTCATCTTTGAGCTGTGCTGTGATGCGCTGTAAAATAGAAAACCTAATTTACTATCCCGTATTACCCTCCCTATCGCATATACATACATGTATCTATATAACACAGATACGCTTGACTCTTAACTCGATCCTCGTTCCAACCATGTCCTTTCACTCTGTAAACTGTACCTTGTACACAAAAGTGCTCATTTATACATATTTATTATGACAGAAGGAAAACATTGAGGATTGAGGAAGAGAATCTCAACTCTCAACCCACATGGAGCATGGATATTCCATAATATTATAAAAGTTAGTCAAACAAGTAACATGCAAACCCTCTTTCCATTCCATAAAATGTGTAAGCTGTATATTGTATATTGAGATACAGGGAAAGTCGTCTCTACTTGATTCCTGTTCTTTCATACTTCATACTTTGCCTTCTTATTTTACCTTCTTTCTTCCTCTTCTTTCTATCTTCCTGTCGTTTTCGTTCCTTTAGAAAGTTCTTCCATGCAAACCTTCTTAATAGGGAATCAAGTCATGCGAAAAATCAACGTTGAGCAGTAAATCCGACAGCCAAAACTAAACTTGTAGTCACTCTAGTTCATGTGCAATGTATATAGCACGTAGCATGTATTGTAGTATCGAGAATCGAGATAAGTGTATAACTTTCAAGTTGCTATGAAACTAAAGAAAGTAAGTTTGTCTCCCTTTGTCTTTCTTCCTTCATCTATATTTTCCCTCTTTTTTCTCAACATTCTCTACTGTTTTCTATATTCTAAATCTCTTGTTTCAATTAAACATGTGCCTCCACTACTTCGATCCTACTTTTACAGTCGTTCCTCTGATTGTTCCAACTTTCTGCTGGATGAAAACAGTGAGCAAGAGAGAAATATCTAGAATAAAACTAAATAGAAAAGCTTTGTATAATGTATAATGTATAGTGCATCCAGATTATACATTGAAGATACTTGTAAATTGTACGGACTACGCACATTTGAACCTTATGTTTGTATACAAACAATTCCTCTTTTCCCCAGCTCACATCTTAATAATTGACAAACAGACATCAACAAAAGTTTATTATCTGCTACACAATACACAATAAATCAACCTATCAGAATCCCAATACACATCTGTGACCTGTTTGAACAGAATCCGTTTGTTTCCTATAAGCTTAACTATGAAAAAAATGTAACACAACAACAACAAAAACAACAACAGATTATAGAAATTAATTTACAAGGAAAATATCCTTTAAACTTAAATTTTCCAGCAGGAGTAAAAGACGTTCAGATTACACGCATACCACTTTCATAATGCCACACTTATTTCCTCTTAAGTGCCCATCATAAATAACAGTAAAGGTTATAAACATGGATAGATAGGAAAAAACAATCAAAATCCACATTACTTTCATCATGCTTGACTAACGTTCAAAGCATGTAGAATGTTGAATGTAGAAAAGACCATTAAAAAATGTACTGGTACAGGAGATAAAAAAGGTATAAGAGGGTGAGAGTAAGTGTGTAAGTGTAAGTATGTATGTATGAATGTATGAGTGGAAAAGAAAGAGAAAAACAACAAGTACTTACATAATTGACCATATAGAAACTCATACTCAATATACAAACACAAAAGTCACTCACTCAAAGTAATGTATGTGTAATGCCTTTTAAATTTACTACCATATACGTGAACTTAAACTACCGTTACGCTCATGTGTTTATCTTTAGGTAGGTGCATTTACTTTTTTTTTTTTACTAGGGCATTATATTGACGCTTTCACCGAGCCAACTATGACGCCATTCTCCCGATAATAAACTAAATAAAATAAACCATGATAACAGCTCACATAAATGCTAACCTCTTTCTTCCTTCTCCACATCTCCACACAATACACAACACATTTGAGAGCTGTTTACAGAGTATCTACTGTGTTTGAGCGTACTAGTAATGCTAATCCTAATAATAATAATAATCTAGAGAAGATCAAAAGACATGGTTAATTGAAATACTTTATGAAATTTGATGTGAACCTCCACCTCTAATCTATCCACGTCCATAAAAAAAATAATGTCAGCACAAAGCCATATGGAATTAAGAATAATAATAATAATAATCAGAACAGTTTTACTACCCATTGTTTCTTAATCAAAACAATGAAAAAGGTGTCATGCTGTACATATTTACTATTTGAACATGCACGGCATGTAAATGGAAGGCGGAAATTGATCCATATGGTCTACTATCTGAGATGTAATATCTAATAGTACCATTCCATAAACCTAAAAATTGTTCTTATTCTACATGCAGCATGCAGGATTTATTTACTGTTTACAGTACACAAAAGATTTTAATAATGGTAGTGTTAATGAGGACACATAATAAATATGGTCAATAATTTTCAGGCTATAAACTATCAAAGCTTACACACAGCTTATCGTCACATTATTATTACTATTACTATTATTATTATTATTATAAATGTATGTACGTTGACATCAAGCTGACACAAATAAAAGGAACACGTACTGAACTGTATATTGTACATTGTACATACATACTTGCTTTTACTATATTTATCCAGATGAAAACTGCCGTAATCCGTTGTCACCACTTAAACTCTTTTACAGGCGTTTTTACAAGTGCTTTTTTGTAGCTTTGAGTTTTGACTTTTGATGTTTTTTTGAATGGCACTAACCTCAATGGAATGTTTTGAATTTTGAACATAATAAATATAATAATATTCACCTCTCCTTATCTTTCTAAGCTTGTAGAATATAGACCATTGACATGCATGATAAAACTATTAATTTAGTTGCTACATGAATTTCAATTTTGAACCCTTTTTCGTAAATGAGCTCTTTGGATGTGAATATTTTTAATATACATGTATACTAAGATTAGAAGCTTAACCGAAATTATGCACGTATAAGAAAACAAAGTGGGTTGATATTGTTTTGATATTCCACTACTACTACTACTACTACTACTACTACTACTACGAGGATCATTGTTATTTTAATAAATCTGTAGGGTCCTTTCATATATTTACTATTTACTATGGTCTATACTACGTAAAGGAAAGGACTGACTCTGGACTTTGGACTCTTGAATCTTGAATCCAGTTGGGCAGGATGTTCATCTTTAGACTTGAGACTTTGGAGAATTGAAAGAAGACAAAAAGCAAATTAAAATCATCTCAGCCCCTCCTCTCACAGTCTCAATTCTCAATCTCGCTACTTTGTAACTTAAAATTGAATGTTTTCTCAGGGAAAGTAATCTGAGTCAAACTTGAAACTGAAATGTTTTGTATAGCTCTACGTTGTATGTTGTACGTTGTATGTTGTACGTTGTATGTTGTACGTTGTATGTTGTACGTTGTATGCTGGATGGAGGACCAGGACTAGATTTAGCAATTTATAAGACACAACTTTTGTACAAAAACACATTTATACTATATTATACAAGTTTCATAGTCGATGATGCCCTATCGAATTTATATATAGATATATAAAAAATATAGGCATTAGATCCAGAGAGGGTCCGTTGATAAAAAATAGGAAGGAGACAGATGAACCTATGAAGATGAAAATGAGTCAGTCTATGTACATTGTACATATACACATGGTATACGAAGAGTAAGTTTTTGCAGCAGTTTGGAAGCAACTAACCAACTTCTCCTCCTTCTTTTTCCTGCACTTCCACACTGTGTACAGTGTATACATTGTATACATGTATGTATGCAACAATGGCAATGAAGTAAACTTTTGACTCGCGACTTTTTCTCTCTTCCTCTCACCAAATAATATATTATACACACCATATACACAATACACACATACTTCGTTATATGGTGTGTCACTACATTAGTCAAGGAAACTGTTCTATACTTGGTCCACATAAGAAGATAAGACTATATTTTATATATTATATATCTACAGTGTACAATGTGCATATTATACTGATTACACGCTCGTTCCAGATATGACAAAAGTCCTTGGAATTGGAGTTGAAACTTGCGTCCCAATTTATAAAGTATGGAGTATGGAGCATGGAGAATGTAACATATTACATATTACTTGCATATATCTATACATACAACAACTTTACTAAACACTACAATCTAGAATCTAGAATCTACAATACACACTATCCTCCACCCTTCACCGGTATACAGTATATTTTTTTTATAAATTGTATATATTGAAGCCTTAATGGTGTTGAAAGATAAATTGCTAAAAGGAAAGGGATTATGAAGAAGACAGTTGTGGACAAGCACTCATCTTAATTCTACTATAGCTAAACTGTGAGCACAGGCACAACACAGCAGGCGGGGACAGGACTACATTGACTGTTCTTTACGTCCTAAGGACTACGAATTGTGGACTACGGACTACGGACTATGGACGGAGCGGAATACACCTACAAAAAAAACCCAGTCGTCATTTTTTTCCACAAAATGATAAATACTTTACTCTACTTTTTTTTACTCTCCCCAGATTAAAGACATACGTTCCTCACGTGCACATTCTTCCTTGGATAAGCTCCTGTACTTTATAGAGTAAAAAAAAACGAGAGAACGAGGAGACGGGAGACGTACAGGACACGGTGAACGAGAATAGAGTATGGTAAATTGCAACTCAGGTTCTTATTCCTTGTCCACGTATATCGGTATATCTACTGAATACTGCATACTGTGTACACGTGCATATATACGTTATACATGTTGGCACCCTAAAATAAACCGACTCAAATTTCATCGCCCTTGAATTACGATATGTTTTTAACAGCATCAACGATTCAAGCAAAAAAATAAAATAAAAAACGTAATCTATGGTAAAATTTAAAAAATAATAATAAATGACTTCATTCCTTTCCCACACAATACACAGCCTATATCTTCTAATCCATTACTTTAACTTTTTCCTCCTTTTGATCCTCTGCTCATCCTCACTACTAAAACCACTAATACTTTATTGTAATATTAGACTAAAGCTATACGAGACTATAGGAGAAATCAGATCAGAAACGAGATAAGCATCACCCTACAGGAGAAAAGTTACCTTCGCTCTAATGTTCAAGTTCCAAAGAGATGAAATGTAGTATAGAATTAATCGCTAGTGAAAGTTATCAACTTATCACAACCATTGCCGAGTTCTTCTTACAAGTAGCCTGAACAGTGTACAATGTACAGCGTATACTGTACACATATTTTAGCTTAAAAAGGGGAACTGACTCATAGCAGAGATAACCACAGCTATCAACTATCAACTAGTGCACTCTATGAATTTGAACATTCATAGATATCCCACTGAAATATTATACCATCAAATACCCATGTTCATCATAGGAAAATGAAACAGAGAAAGAGAGAAAGAGAGAGAGAAGGAAGATTAATTGGCTACTGTATATCTACTGCACCGTATACTGTATTCAGCTTATACAGTATACAGTATTCAGTATACAGCCACACATGATGTAAATACCATTTTATCATGATCTCATTTGCCGTCACCGTGGTTTAACCAAAGACATACATTATACATATCTATGTGAAATCGTGGTATCGTGGAATCTTTTTACTATTAATACACAACATACATACATGGATGCACACACATGCATGCATCATTCATGTAGATTTTACGCATGTATACGCAATATACTATACATAACATGGACTCACAAGATATTACATTATATTATCCTTAAAGGAGGTTCCAAAATATATGTGAATGGTGAATTGATGACGAGAAAACTCGAAAACTCGTGCTTCATTCCCTTCATTTGATTTGATGAAGTCGACAAACCGCATAAGTCTTCTGACTTCTGACGAATGCCAAATTTCTTATGCCTCTATAACATTTCATCTCTCTCACCGCTGTGCGTTGTAGGTTGTAGAAGATAAAAAACTTTGAGCAAGTCAGCTCAAACCTTTCTTTCTTTCTTTTTCCTCTCTTTCCAATGGGTTACTTTATACATCGTCAAAGCTCAAGATTCAAGACTCAAGACTCAAGATTGAAGAGTCACTCTCTCTGTCTCACCATTTCATTCTTCTTCTTCTTCTTTCTCTCTCTTTCCTTTCAAGCTGACTATTCTTCCTTATCTTTTGACAATACATATCTCCAACGTTATAAATTTTCATGTCCAGAGAGAGAGAGAAACAGAGTTAGAGAGTGACAGCACAGAGTGGCAATGCTATTTTTGTCGTCCAAAGCATACCAATGTGATAAAGACTGTTCTTTTTTTTTAGTTTAGTTTTGTTCTCCATCCTTCTCACTTGTCACACTTGTGAATTCCATTTTACGATTCTTACAATGTGAAATCCTTCGGCGGCTATTCTTTCTCTCTCCTCCCCAATCCACACTCTCTCTTCCGTCACCACAATATTATTAGCTATAGTTTTTTGCACAGACATCTAATGTGTAATATCTAATATCTATAGACTATAAACTATAGATACAAGATGGAAAACATGCGACATGCGACTACAGCTAAACCTGACACCACAAAGACAAAAAAAAGGAAAAAGAAAAAAATATTTATTATAGAAAAATACATGTGTTATAGTGTGACTGAATGTCATGGTCCATGACCAATGACCATACATAGCTATAGATTATATGTAGTTGTATCACCATGAGTAGAGTAAACGTGTAAAAATTCCCATTTCCCCACCATGCCATTTTTTTTTACAACGAGTTTGAACTTTGATCCAAGTCCCCCCTACAGACATGTAAAGTGCAAACACATCATACCATAAAAAGTACATACAAAATACAATACCACAACAAAAATTCCTAGGACTGTGGACTTTGTTCCTCTTTTTCAAACAAAAGTGTATCGTTGTATTTAAAGTACAGAGTAGCATGGCGGGATGTCTGGAAATTGTGGGTTGTGAGTATGTTGATGTTTATGTATGAGACGTGAAAACTTTAGAGGAGAGAGTAGAGTAACATGCCTTTGAACCATTTGTGAAAGCCAAGTTACCGTTATTTTCACTTTCACAGTAGATTCATGACACTGACAATCCTGGTATTTTCTCTATTGTCCACTTGTGTCTAGAGTCTAAAGAAGGCAACTCAAGAAAAGGCAATGAAGCCGAGGAGAACATCAAAACAAGAGAAAAGTAGAGTAATATTACGTATTGTAATCCTCACTCACTTTTCACTTTACCTTTATTACCTCAAGGTATGTATACAGATATTGTATATGTAACAGTGAACTATATTTACAAATACGAATAGAACCTATTTCTAGCGACAGAAATCATCATGTACTCCGTCAATTCTTTCTTTCTTTTCTTCTTTTGAGCACACGTTGAAATGAAAATTTCTGTCATTTACACACACTTTGGTATTTCCTAACATTTCTCATGTTTTAAAGGTACTTCAACTTGTAAACTGACGTGAAGCAATGTGTGTTTGACTTAAAGTGACCTAAAAAATGGAAAAAAGCTAAAATAAAATGAAAAAAATACCTCTTCTTATTTTCACCTATATAAGTTTAAGCCCTTGAAAAATGTTTGATAAAAGGTAAAGGAAAATTGCAAAGAAAAAAAAATTCATCGATTGGAATATTTATAGCATTCATTTGTTTTTAATCTACATGTGTTTTTGATGTGCGGGGAAAGTTATTCCGAAGGCAAAATGTAATAAACATGAATTCCCAAAGGAGAACCTTGATACTTGATATTAAAGTTTTGTACATGAAAATCTCATCACATACCACAACCACATATTACATGTATGTACATACAAATAAGTAATTTAAATATTAAAAGTTCAAAGACTTGTTCTTGTTCATCATCATCATCCTTTACTTCTGAAAAATATTGAACTTTTCAAGTATTTAAATTACTCGTAAAATTACCGCCGGTATACACGGAGGATTTGAAATAAAAGTAATTTGACTCTTGAAATTGCCATGGCATGAATGTAAGTTGTACATTGTACACTGTACATTGAATTACACATTCACTCATGTATATTTACATGCTGGCTGTTGACTGCTGAATGTGCATGGGAAACCTCAAGAGGATTTAAAATGATGTAAAAGTCTCTGTATCAATATTTTAGCGACAAATAAATCTCTGCTAATTAACAGTGCCAAAAGGAAGAAACCCACAAACTTTTCCTGTATATTGTATATTATTCCCATCCCAATATCAGCACAAACAGAACACGAACACGAGCAACACATTGAAGTGATAGGTGAACGTCAGAGGAAAAGTAAAGGATGAAAGGCTCCGAAAACCCATGTATGTTGTATGTATGACATTCTGAACTGTAGAATGTACAATGTTCACCGTAAACTGTATATTAGCTGTGTTCATGGGAGTTGTGAGTTGTGAGTACCATGTAGGTACACCTACTTATACTTTTATGTATTACACAATGTCTTGGTATTTACTATTTACAACACTAGAATCTAGATTCTAGAATCTAGAATCTAAACTACATGTATAGAGAATGATTTACACTAAGAGTTTTCCTATCCTAGTTGTAGTGCTGTTTCATGTTATACTTTATACATATATATTATATATTATTACACAAAAGTGACTCCACTCTCAACATCATCACCACCACCAGTACCAGTAGCTATCTATATCTTCAATAATGTATAAAGTATAATATATAAATACACAAAGATAAAGGTAGCACACATAACATGACTTATTTATATGGAGCTCTTGACTTCTCTCTCTCTCTCTCTCTCTCTCTCTCTCTCTCTCTCTCTCTCTCTCTCTCTCTCTCTCT
>JABASP010002813.1:0-17629 GCA_019776565.1 Sminthurinus signatus | reverse complement strand
GTAATAGCCATTTCTCTTAGCCAGAGTAATAGCCATTTCTCTTAGCCAGAGTAAGAGCCATTGAAGCTAGTGGGACACAGACCCTGACGCCACCGGATACGGATTTTATTATAGTGTAGGATAGTAGTATGTAATTGGCTTGTTCCTCATGCGTATTTTCATAATATTTTTGAATTTTGAACATAAAAATAGATAGACATTTACATAGCATACTACACATCATTGAATAATATTTGTTTCATTATTAAAAAGTTTCTACAAGATACCTATTTTATATTTTTTTATTCAAATAATATAAAATCACTAGGATCCAGTATTAGTATTTGTTAGAAATTTTTTTTCGTATAGATGTATTAGTTTGAATAGTAATAGTTTTCCCAGACGAAAAGACGCTGGTCAAGTTATAGCAATACATGTTATAATATATAGAATATATTATACTCACTTGAGGTTATCCATATATTATTTTATGGAAAGTTGTTGAATAGGTTGTAGCTATAATTTCAAGATTTCTCGGCAAGATACAATTGAATGCATATATATACATAATACATATTCTCTCAAAACAGAGGTGATAATGGTATATTATAATATAAAGATCTACATATACGTACAAAGAATATCTCGTATTTTTTGTTGTTCTTTTTAGTATATACATAGTATCTTACATCATAAATACATACACACATGCATAGGTGGACGTATGTGATGAGATATCTTGGTTTATGTATTATTTCTATACATTTGAGAATAAATCAAAGGGTTCGATCGTGTGAAAATTGTCAAAAGTACTTCTTCCTCTACTATGTACTGTAAAAGAAAGGGTCAAGTTTAACTTGGACTGTGTTTTCAATATCATATGTAGTATACATACACAAAGATAGCGAGAGGGAAAGGGAGAATTTCGTTTATCAGTAGTGAACGAAACCTATGATTACGTTAAAGTTAAAGGCACCCATCATTAGAGTGCTAACTAATCATCATGAACACACAGAACACGCAACGAAACAAATTCTCCTTTAATATAAATTTCTATGCACATAGTGTGTACATCTAGACTATCTATATCTATTCATAATCTTATGTGTATTTTCAACAACAACAAAAAAAACAGATAGTATAATATTGGAACAATGTTTAATGAGTAAAAGTACCTACATATATAAATATCTTTAGATTCTATTGAGTATGTGACTGGACTTATGTATACATATGTTTAAAAGAAGAAGATGAAGAAAAAAAAACAAAAACAAATAGAACTGTGTACAGGTTGACGGGATGTACTTCATGTTTCTTATTCTTCTTGGATATTGAGGAAAAAAAAGGTTTTTAGATGCTTTGATTTTTATATTATACATCTTTGATATGAGCAGCACCATAATATTATCACATGCCAGCATATGGTTGCCGATTATATGATTCTACAGATAATGAATGTTGAAGGAAAATGAACAAGAACAAGAGGAAAGATTTTAATATTCAAACTAACCAATGCATCTTATTCTGGCTGTTAACTGTCGAAGGTACCGAATTTTTTTGAGAACCGTCAAGTAAATATTCTGTAGGCGGGAAGATTGTACACTCTTCTCATCCATACGTATAAAATATGTTGTTGTTGTGGTGGTGTGTACTGCGTACATTATATTATATTATTATATATATTCTAGAGATTCATCCCCATCTTCTTATACATTTTATAAAAGTTGGATGATAATGACATGTCTTCTTTCTTTCTTTCTTTGTATCTCTGATTCGGTGCATCAGGAGTTAAGTACGTGAAATACTTTTTTTTATATATTTAAAACACGGTGCCTACTCTCCTGCAGAATTCGACTTTGAGTTTTGAATAGGTAGTACATCAAAACTGTCTTGAATCTTGAATATTTATGTATAATACATATATAGAACTTTGTACATTTTATATTTTGTACATTATACAGTCTAGCAACACACAAACACAATGGTGATACATACGATTACTCATTTAAATGGTGATTTGTCTAATATGTATACATACTCAATTACAATCTACTATCACTACCAACAATATGAGCTAAAATAAATGTAGTATACGGTTTATTTATATATGCACAAATTTAAAATAAAGTCCAGATACAAGTAGTGATATTACTTTTATTGAAGATTAGATTAAACTGACTTTGTCTTGATGTTGAGGGAACCCCACATATTATTGTAGTAGTATTGGAGTAGTAGTAACTTTAAAATAATGTATTTTTACTAGTATTCTTGTACATATTCATTAATATCAAGTAAGAAAACAAGAACTAAGAATAGCTTGACTAGCTAGCTGTAGAGAAGGAGATGCAAAAGAGACAGAGAGAAAGAAAACCAATGTGAGAATGAGACTTTAAATCAAGAAGAACAAGAAGATAGTGATATTGTATTACAAAGTGTGTGTATATATATATTTTTGGTTAGTAGTAGTAAGTAGTAACGTTAGCTAGTATTGTTATTATTATTATCATCATCGTCATTATTATTATTGTCGAAAGAGTGTAAGACAAGAGTGAAGTGCAAGAATATTATAAAGATGAAGAAGTAGAAGAAGAGTAGATGATGATGATGATGGTGAAGAAGAAGAGCTAGAAAAAATTGATTAATGCCTTTTGTTAAGAAAAAGATTCCTGGGGACGAGGTACAGAGGAGATTGGATAGAGGAAAGCCTTGTTGTAAGAGCAGTGGTTTTAATGAAATGTCAATTCAGACAATGGGCAACACGTTGGCTGAAAAAAGAAAACGAAGCTTTTAAAGGGGTAAAAATCTCTGAGTTTTGGTACGTGGTTAAGGTATAGTTAGATGTATCTTCATGTGTACAAAGTACAAGTAGTTGTTCTACTACTACTACTTGTAATCGTTCGGAAGGTGACTAGAACTTGGTATGCATATAATATGTATTTATACATGCATGCATATGCATAGACCATTTATTCATACAGTAGAAGATAGAAAGAATGAAAGACCTGAGAGAAAGGAATGATATACAATAGAAAAGAACTTCGGCAGTCGGTTAGTTTGTGGTACTTCGTGTAATCACGCTTGCAAAGAGGGAAGGATAGAGAAAATCCTTGTTAAAAACTCTTTTCATAGAGAGAGAGAGAATCTGAAAAAACTCTGAAGCTTTATATTATTTGTAGAGTTCGTAAAATCAGTAGATGAATGTTTGGTGTCTAACCTTGTGCATCAATAAATTTCTGGTGAAATCGAGATTTGGATTTATGAAAGAAGTTATGTAGTGTTGAACGCAGTTGGAATTGAAACAGCTAGTTTAGAATTTTTGTCTTAAATTTGTGTATCACTTGTTTCTTTTTCACTATGATATTATATATTATAGTATAGTATACATGAAAGTTGTGTGTGTATAGCTAACAATACAATATTTATAATTTATAAAAGGTACAATATTCGAGCTTGCAAACATTTGAGTATGCATGTATAGGAAATATTATACAATTTATTCATATGAAGAAAAAGAGCAAAGTTTCAAATTGTTTTCGTGCATCACCGTTTCGGTAAATGCTACTACTACTACTACTTACTACTAGGTACGAGTACTCTTCTTTTTTAAAAAAAAACTATAACCTATTACATACATAAATGCATAGTACTTCAATTACAGTATGAAACCGATAGATATATACAGATAATAGTTATGAAAGCAGAAGGCGGTGAATGAATGCAATATCATTATTGTGCAGGAGAATGTACAATTATTAAAGGTTCAGGTGTTAAAACACTTATGGGAGAAGGAATGTGTTGATGTAGGAAAGTAACATGGTGAGTCCGTTTGTAAGTGAATGAGTAAGAGAAAGCAAAAGTATCACCTTGTATATGTATTTATTATTTATTATGTATGAACTCATATTCATTGCCAAAGAATCTTGTTTTTCTTAATGATATTTATCATTTTCATTTTGAGTCAGAAGGATAGAAGAGTCTCAAAGTCTATTCATCTTAGTTTCGACACATAACTAAAATATTGTGAACGGATCAGTGAGATTCCAAATGTTAGTGTAAGTTTTAGAGATCTTTCATTATACAGAACAAGAATGCGCATGCTGTTTTTCCAATATTTTTTATACGTTAGATTAGCTAAAGTTCCACTATGAACTACGAACAAGTTATGAAAAAGAGTGAGAGAGAGAGAGAGAGGAGGGATGAAAATTCTCTTATACTATGTTTTCCGTATCCAAGTAATACTAGTGTTGTGTAGTATTATGTAAAATATCTCTGAATGAATGATGGAAAACGAATGTGTGTGTGTGAATGAGTTTATGATACAGAAGACTGCGTATATAATAATAATAATAATCTGAATCTAGAGTATACTCAAGTTTATCCCTACTTCTGATGCTATACATGATACATGTATTATGTATTATATTGTGTAAAACGTGCTCATACTTCATACTCCATCATGTAAATAAAATACTTTAGATGACCATTTCTATAACGTACATACAGCCAGTTATCAAACAGACAAACTTACTACTTTTTCCATTCATATCTTTCAACAAATGTAGTTTGCATAATTCTAAGCATATTAACTCCCATGGTTAGTTGCATGTTATGCAGAATATTTTCTCTACAGGCTTGTGCCTACCTTAATGCGTCAAGTACGTAAGACCTAAGATGTAAGGTCTCTTTAGTGTTGTCAGTTGGATTTTATGAATGTTAACGAATTTATTTTGAAAACTTGTAAATTATTCAGACTAAGTACATAAGAGTATAATAATTTATGGTGAACGTATAATATTGAATCAAATAAATCAAGATCAAGCACATCTAAAAAACCAAAAAAAAACAACTCTCCAAAAACAAACCATTTAATTTTATTATTTCATTAGTTGTAATATTATGTTATAGATCAAGGGAAATGGTATATAATGTTTACGCTTAGTATTTTGTTTAAAGTATAAGATATAAGATACACAACATTTACAGTCAAATAAAAAACATAATGGAGTGAATAACATTTCAAGGTTCAAATTTTCGTTTTGTAATGGCGTTTACTTGCGTAAATATAGATAGTGTGACAGATAGCATTAAAAAAATGGAAGAGGAGTTTTAAAAAAATATGTGCATATATATTTTTTTTGCTCCGGCACAATGAAGTACTCTTAGTACTCATTTGGTCATTTTAAAATGTTCTTTTGAGATCTATAGAGTTTGATTTGAGATTTGAGTTCGAAACAAACCGAAAATGAATTCATTGACTTGTTTTAAACAGTCGTTTTCTTCTTTATTGCACATTTATGACCCTCTTAAGTACTGGATCACTAGATTTTAGATTACAATTTTAAATACATTGTGTCGTCTCTCGTCTCAATTGTTGTTGGTTATAATGTTGTGGGTCTGTTTGTTTTCGTTTGGGAGACTTGTTTAAGCACAAGATTTATTATTACAATTTAATAAAAAATATACTTTACTGTACACTATCCAACCTTTCTTTACCCTGTACTTTTTCATGTGAATGTTTGACACCATTTATTAGCATGGTTGAATACTTGTAATTTTTTCTGTTTTCTTCATTACGTTTTCATCACCAAAATAATGAAAAAAGCATGAGGAGAAATAAAATATGTAGTACAAGTTATATAATATGTAATATGTATATATATGTAATAATAATATTACACTAATCTTTTAGTAGTAGTAGTTATGCATCGGATGTATGCATGTTTCATGTTTACAGCAAAGTTTAAGATTAATCGTCGTTTTATTAATTATTATACAACTCCAAAAAATTTATACGAATATTCATGTGGATTGTACAATGTACAGTGTATAACCTTTTAAGTTGTTTGTAAATACATGGACAGATAGAAAATAAAAAATTATACACATGAATATTTATGACTCAACTTCCATCAACCTTGGATATTAAGAAAAAAGTAGTATTTGTGCAGCCTGTGTATAGTAGATAGTTATATTGTACAATTGGAACATGAAGTGTACTTCAATAGTATGATTTGTATTGATTTGACTGAAATGTTAGTGTGTTGTACACATAATATACATACACATGTATGTAGGTGAGTATAAAAATGAGGGAACAAATTTAACAATGGGTCGGTATTAACTAAGCAGAAATGGTTATCCCGAGAGTGGTGATTGATAGTTTGGAAAAATTAGGGGCACTTTACTATTATTCATATGAAGGTAACCTGAAATTAGCAAGATGTGAATATTTTTCTGGTTCTTGCTCTCTTTCTCTCTAGTTTACAAAGCTGTTCCCCTCGTTTCTCTCGACCCTTCCTATTTCCATGTTTCATTCTTCTTGGATTGAGAAGTTATGAAACTTGACAATAAACTATATGCATGAACAATGAACACATGAATGCATGTTCTGCAAAGTTTTATCTATACATATATTATATTGAATAAAAGCAGTACATTGTATTTAGTCTACAATGTATGCATACATTGTATTAATTTGTCTTGAGATTCCAGTGAGTAAAGTTTTTCAGTTTTCATCTAATGCTACTGTACGGAAAGATTAATATAATAACTTATGACTTTTATCTTGTACATTGAATTTTTATACTTGTTCGAGGAAATAACATGTGTCCGTTTTCAGTGTATGCTTCTTTGATAAAAAAAACAAGAATACATGAAGCACAAAAGTAGACATGAACATGAAAAAGTAAAACCAGTAGCAAAGATAAACATAGTGAATGGTAGTAGCAATATAGTGGTAAAAGAAGAAGAAGAAGGAGAGGAGGAAGAGGAAAAAAGATTTCTGGAGAGTTTAGGTAATACCAGATATCTCTGGAAGCTATGTCCAGTAGAATAGCAAGCATATATAGACGGGGGATATTTGCCGCGGGACTTGTTTGATGCCGGCAGGCACGTTATAAAAATGATCATGGTATGCAATGTTGTACCGGTGTAAGTTTCATAATCACTACTGTGCGTACTTATGTATGCCTGTATGGGCATGTGTGCATATTATGTGCGTATATACAGATTACAGATGATGAGAATGAAATTATTCTTCAAAAACTAGAAGCAGACATAGCAGCATGAAATTCGGGTTTTTATACCAAGTTCGTGGCTAGATATTATTAATAGGTTGACTTTTTGATCATCATCAACAACATGTTCACAAGTGTAGAGATAAACTGCACAGTAGCAGTGGGCTTGTTTCATGTATGTAATTTTCAGGTTGTTTCTTCTCCTCAGTGTTGTAAATTATTAAATGATCCCCGCTTATGTACACTGACCATGTTAATTTGAAAGGTTGGTCAGATTTCATCGCACTCTTGACTCACAAATGGATTTTTTTTTTATTGGAAGATGAGTGAAAATGATTCTTCTGTAGCTTCTGTATTCTTTCATGAAACTCAGAAAAAAAAGAAAGGAAAAGGCATGATTTCATCCGCACGATCATAATACTAATCATAAGAATGATGAATAATAAGTGACATGTATACTTGGAAATGGAAATTTTGAAAAACTTGATGATGATTAAATTATTAATTCGTGACGTTTTAATTTCAGAGCCAAATCAAAGAATGGTGGGAGGTTACTGCGAGAGAAATTGGAAAAAATCGGGCTGAATTTACCGGCAGGACGAAGAAAGGCAGCAAATGTTACTCTACTTACGTCCCTCGTAGAAGGTAAATAATCTAGTTTTTTTCTTCTTTTTTTTTACTCTACCTAAAATAATAATATATAAATATATGCAATATTATATTAAGTATATAGTATATAGTACCCCGTCATTTTGATTTCAATAATCAAAAAAATGTATTGTATGGAATACTAGTTTGAGGTTGAGCCTTTTGTATGTACTGGTTTTATAGTGGTAGTTGTTGTTGTTGTGTTATTATTATTATTATTTTGAACATTGTGTAAAAGGATACTTTTTCCGTGTAGAAACATATTAGGAAAAGTTTGTTTCTGTTGATATGATAGTAAACAAGAAATAGCAAAGATGAAATTTTTCTGCGTTATTACTTTTATATATATTTCATATCTAGAGAAATTCCTTTAATCTTTATAACGGTCTAGAGTTTGAAAATAATGGATGAGAGGGGTGGGTCAGTCTCCATACAGTTTTGTTTCGTGATAGTAAGTCAAGTGGAAAATGTGTAATATTGTACAAAAATCATCCAACAAAACTTTTATCCATGTCCGATTCATAGTTTCATATTATTGTACTGGAAAGAAGGAAAGGCTGTTTTCATGTATATATGCAGAAACGATCAAACAGGAAAAGTCTTTTATAAAAGTCGGTTCGGTCGTAGCCAGCATATTATTTCAAGAAAGTATCAAATTAGTACTGTTGTTTTGTTTTTTGTTTTTTTTGTAAAAGATTTATTTTTCAACCGCAGGTTTACTTTTTAAAAAATTTATCTTCTTTGTACTGAAAATTTACGATTGAAAATTGAAAAAGATAAAACGTAATAATAAATTTCAGTGTACTTTTTTCATTTTCTTAGTCGAGTTTTCAAATATCTCCTACCTTTGAAGTATGTATCAATACAGAAAAAAAAAGATGGGAATAAGCCAAAAGTACGTATACAGCCTGATTTTTCATCTTATGTGAATCATCTTTTACCTTTTCCGTTTCTTACTTTCCCTTTTGTACGATAACTGCATTATAACTTTTTTTTATTGATCCTGTGGCCGATCATGAAAAATTAAGTTATCTTGTTATAGATTTTCGATAGAGTTTCTGTGGAATTTTCGACACCAGTAGAATTTTCGTATACTATTATATGAGTACTGCATGCTGAAGCAACTATTTATAGTTGTACGTTGTATGTGTTATAACAAATGTTTTCTCTTGACATAGTAGTCATGTAGAAAATAGAAGATGTATGTCCACTTAGTGCCCTGTTCCATGATTCTCGTAATACAATTACTTTGTGTCACTTCAGTTGTCAAGATCTGGCTGTCTATTATATATGTACTCTAATATATTGAGGAACTATATTGGTACAGTTTCTATGAAAAAGAATTAGAAACGTGAGAAATGTCCTTTTGGACAAAATAGAAAATAGAAAGAAATCATGCTGTGAATATCAGTAAAATTGCCTCATATAGTCAAAAAGAGAATTCTGGAAATCTCACACACATATTATGTACATTGTACATCCTCTTTGACTGGTTTTAATAAATCCTGGAAATTTTAAATTTCATATTATGTACACCTTAATAATAATAATAATATCCACTGTCCAGTATTTTGTAGACTCTAAGTACATTTGTGGTACAATAAATTTTGAAGTATTAACGGTTGTCGGCTACATGTTAGATAATATTGTTTTATTTTAACTTTACACGGTATTCGTGTACTTTTAACTATATACTGTACACTACATGTGTGAGGAAGGGGCAAAGAGCATGAGAAAATTTTGAAAGTTGTATACTTAAGTGAAGGATTTTTCTCCTCCTCCTCCTTCTCCTTCTCCGTATTCTTCATCTTTTATACTACAAAGGAATTTTTGATGTATTTATCCGAATTTTGAGACTAAAAGTTGAGTCGTGAGTTGAGCGTGCAGGTGTAATTAAATAGATGTGGGGGGATGATGCGGCACTTGGGATGGGCATTGGACATGTGTAATACATAATATGTATATGTGGCATGGAGTGTGTATCATGTATCGTGTATCTTAACTGTAGAGGCTGAGCACTGAGCACACGTAGTCAACATGTATATAATATGTATTGTATAAAACATATCATAGATCGAAAATCATCCACTTGTACGTATAATGTATATAGATATGGTATTAGTGATTTTGGACATTGGTCTAGTCGAGTAGTATCATGTGTAAAGTGTATAGTGTTTCATTACATACAGTATCAAAGAACACAGGAAGATGATAGAAGAACAAAAATCTCATAGTAAAAGGCGTGTAAACTCTTATGTATATGTCTAACATGACTGTAAATTATGCATCTCTGTCTACTGTCTGTAGTCACTCTTTCTCTATCTTTTCATTTTTCCTTTTGATTCTATGATGACTATATACTATATGTATAGATATATATATATATATACATGTGAGATAACTGAATATATATGTGTGTACATATTATACAATACAAAATATAAATGTGTGTTCACAGTTGAATGATTCAGCATGTATAATATACTAAAGAAACAGAGAGAGAGAAAGAGAGAGAGATGAAATTTGAACGCAATTGAAGCGAAAATTATCATACCACAATATATTCTAATCAGTCGGCACCGTTTCTTACTTGAGAAAATGAGTGAGATAGACTTGATTTTTTTTCATAGTCTTGCTTTTCTTATTCTTCTTAGTCCGAATACTGAAGACTGAAGACAGATTTGATTTTTTGATGTTGAACTCGTCAAGTGATGTCGACGACGTGTGTACGGTGTACATTGTACATGTGCCTGTGTATGTGTTTAAGGACCTTTTGTTGTGATTATTTAGTATGAGTACACACACACACACCTGCCAATGTAGTATTAGTCCTTTATTATGACTGTTGATTAATACGGGGAATAGATAGATATTTTGTATACCGTTGTCGAAGAAGAAGAAGAAGTTGTTTGAAAAACTATTGAAAGGAGTCAACGTCTGTGATTTGACTTGGATGTTTGTATGTGTTTGTATTTTCTCTGTTCTATGTATATACATAATACATACTCGTATTAAACCCTATCACTTTACATGTATGTATGCATATTCAGTCCTCATCCTCATCGTCGGCTCCAAGAAAATGTTTTCTATTGTCAAAGATTGGAGGGAGCAAGTTGTTGATGAATCTAGTAGATTAGTAAATGTTCATCCGGTACGCATGTTAACGTGATCGATTCTCAACCATTTGATTTGATGTGCCGTGTCATCAACAAGAACGGGATAAATGATTGAAAACTCGTAGTCATTATGTTTATACACATAAGACAGCAGACAAGACAAGACACACACACACATATAAGTGTACCATAAATAAATAAATGTATGCACAAGTTAGTTAAATTGTATATTTAGATTGTCTACAATGTATAAAAAGAAGAAGAGGGTTGATGATAGTTAGTACAAAAAAAATACAAGTCCGTAATATAATAATATTGTAATCAAGTCTGATTTTGAATAGCTATATAAGTTATTCTACTCATAAACTAACAATAGTTTTGATGAAATTTTTATAATGTATCATAATATATTATGTTACATACTAGTAAAATAGTGATATTTAGGTTTGTGTATGTGTGTGTAGGGTGTACATTTGTAAGTGTTAAATATTACATAGTATTAATTCATAAATAATTTTGTATTGTGTATTACATGGTTTATCATGGTCTCAGATGGGAAATCATATTTTATATTTTATTAAACATGCGTATATACATTTATATAAAGTATAATAATAATAATAATGATGATGAAAAAAAAGAGTGGAGACAGGCAGACTCAGAGAGACAGAAATTTGATGGAAAAAAGTTGTATATCTGTCTATTGAAAAGTAGTGAGAAATAGAGATTCAATGTATATTGTATACACAGAAGAAGAAAGCCTAGTCAGGAGTCTGTTGAAGGGTGCCCAATGGATGAGGAAAGAATATGATTATTTGATTGTATTTCAACTATTATGAAGGGAGTACAAAGGATATGTTCTTTGTGATTGTGTTGTGTGGCAAATTAGCATGCTACATATGTCAGTGTGTGTGAGGTCCGTGCTCAACAGAGAACGACAACATAGAATGAGAACGAGAGAGAGAGAGAGACGCGGCCAAATGATCGGTTATAATCAAAACCGTTTATAAAGAAGGGTGCTCTCAAGAGTCCCAGAGAGCTAGAGAGAAAAGAGACGAACTAAATATGCCGCTTGATTCAGGGGGAAAACGTGTGTCATTGTTGGTACTTATAGGATTGTTCTATATTGTAATGGATAATAAAGAAATTGGGTTTTTCGGATTGAAATAGGAATTTTTTGAACAAGGTTCTATTATGTATTTTTTTTCAAATCATTTCAAGAGATTACATATGTGTTAACTATATATATTTTCATGTGTATTTGTGTATTCATGCATGTATATACACATGGAAATCTATGGATTGTATGTGAGGTGTGAGGCTGCGGGGAGTACTCTGAACTGTGCTATTTAACACTTGTTTCAAGTGTATTCAAGAGAAGGCTTATTTGATTCGAGGTAGGACTTCCATACGGTCTCTTTCTCTTTTTTTTTTTTTTTTTTACTTCACCGACTCACCGAAAATATGACATAATAATAATAGTCCTCACTCAACAGGGCATATCTATAAATATGCATTCATCCATTCAAGCAGGAGCAGAACACAAGAAATTTAGTTTTACATCAACTATGTATATTGTATAACTTATTAGCTCCTCGACGTGTGGTTATTTTTGTAGTAATGTTACATAGAAAGGGAATTTGTAAAAATAGATTCGGTATTGTGCTATATGACCAGGTTCTTTCAATTGATCAAAAAATAATAATAATAATGTGGACGAACTGGAAAACGAACAGAGAGAGAGGGAAATTATTTAGTTTGTGTACTTGCAGTAGTAGTACACACATGTACAACAAACACATACAAAATGGATGTATTTTTATGTCCCAGTATTTGGTATTGTATTCTGAGATGTTTTTTCTACATTTCACTTATTAAATATGACTTATTTACACACTAGTTTCTAATATTTACATGATAAAATCTTTGTTTTTCGTCTTTAAATAAAAAAAAAGGTAGTATTATGTAGACTACGTACAGAACTTTGATATGGATTCTGTGTTTAATTTTAAATGAAAAATTGTGTACATGAATTATATTGTATGAGGTTGAATTCTTACTATTATAGCGTGACCTAACCATATGAATACTATAAGTAATTTAAAATAAAATGTTATAAAGACTCCCTTATTAAGATTTATGAGGACAAGGTTGAACATTGATGGGGTACTATGTATTTAGAAGAAAGTAAAACATTGTCTAATGTATTTATTTGATTTTTTTTCTTCCATTTAGGTGAAGCCATCCATTTAGCCAGAGATTTTGGATATGTGTGTGAGACAGAATATCCGGCCAGACAAATCGCGGAATACCTTACAAGACAGCATACGGCTGATCCATCAGATGCTTATCGTCGGAAGGAAGTTCTTTTGGCTACTAAGTATGTTCTATTTTATTTATTTCTACATACAATATTTATATTAATCCTTGTATGTATTGCAATAATTTTTAATCATATAAAAAAATGCATCCACAATAGTACTGTATTGATTGTTTGATTGATTTGTTTTCATTTAGACAAATTACGAAAGAACTCTCCGATTTATTGAATCAAGATAGAAGTCCTTTGTGTAATACAAGACCGCAACTTTTGCTTGATCCCTCGATTCAGCGACATTTGACGCATTTTTCATTGATAACTCACGGCTTCGGCTCGCCTGCTATTGTTGCAGCCCTATCTGCTATTCAAAATTATCTGACTGAGTAAGTAAATCACTCAACGCATCATATTATCATGCCATGTTTTATTTATATTGAATGCTTTTAAAATGCTCATAAACTAAAATGCAATTATTTGATTTTGATTTTCTTTCTTTTCCCTATTAAATAGGTCTCTAAAACAGTTAGAAAAAGTATACCCAAGTGGAAATAACATTCCGCTTTCTGAAAACAAGATGGAAAAGGACAAGAAATGAGGCTAATTTCAAGATTCTTGTTTACTAATTACAAAATTTAAATTAAGTAATAACATAATATTATATATATATATAGTTAAGTTAGAACAAATTCGTAACAAAGTTTTTTTTCTAACTTGTACTATTTTGGTTTCTTCCAATGGTAAATTGTATAATATCATATTTACTAGTAATTATTATTATTGTTACTAATCATAATGAAATTTTTCGAGTGAAATTTATATCTGCCATTTTTTTTTCGCAGGCAGATTTTTTTTTTGTTTTGTTTTTTTTTTGTCAAGAATGCCAACCGTTTTATAAACTTGAGTATTCCCCTGTGTACATGTGTATGTTAATATATAATGTGACGAGTTGTAAGAAAAAAAATTCCTACGTTATAAATATAGTAATACACAAAAATACTATATAATATATTTAAGTGCAACGCTACTGCAATTTGCATGTATAAAGTACATCAATATATGCAGTTAAAAATATGAAATAATGTACTATAAGAATGATAAAATATACAATATACTATTTAAGGCAAAAGAATGTGAAAACTGAAAAACCAAAACGTTTGTTTATAATTTATAATCCCTATTCAATATATATATATATATATATATATATATACTACTACTAAAGGTAAAATATAGATAGGGAGCATACAATTAAAAATGAAGAATCTTAATGCATTTTTACCGTAATGTACGAAAATCATATAATATATATATGTATTATACAAAATATGTTACGTTTAGAAAAATTGTAGACATTATAAGCTGTAACTAAGTAATTACTAAGTCTAGTAAGACAAAATACGATAAATCATCATATGTGTGTGAGTATTTGTATCTCGACGACAGTATTTTTGTTTGTTACTTTTCATGTAATAATCTTTATTGATATTACATATTATATTATACAAAAAATATATCTTAATTTTATTATGTATATATACATATATATATATATATGTTATTATATTATGTTATTCAATAAGAATGTATGACGGTATGCTTAAACAATATATACAATAAATATCGTTTAGATTTTTGTTTTACATGTACCGTATTTATTAAACTTTTTTTTTGCAATCATTCATAACAATTTAATTACATTTGACAACTTTTTTTGTAGTTTTCTATACCGAATGATATGTCTACTTTTTGTCATGTTGAATTCTTTTAAGTAAACTTTGACTTTTTACCTGTGACAATTTATCATTTTTTCAAAGCAGAAAATCGGTATATTATGTGTATAATATAGGCTTTTATGTAAAATTATGCCTAATACTGTAAGCAGCATATGAGGGCATAAAAGTATAAGTGGCGGAATTACCGTGTTGCGCAGCATAATGTTGTAGAATGTGCCATAGCGATGCGCAGCTCATTCTTTAATATTATGTGGCGCCAACACGGTAATTCCGCCACTTATACTTTTATGCCCTCATATATACAATCCATTACATTTTTATTTACTAATAAAATGTATTAAAACTCAGTATAATAATATAGTATACATATATATATATAAATATGTACACTCTGTTTAGTATTTTGGTTTTTATACGTTCATTTAGAGAGAACCCATCATAATGTCAGATTTCAATCATATGTTTCATTCACTATACTTACACATACCTGAAACCCCAAAACAAACCAATAAATGAATATCAAATTAAATCTTAAATCTATTGTTACTTCATATCTTAATATTGATAGCAGTTTAGTGTGTAAAAGATACAGTATTATTATTTGCATAATGACATCAAAGTCGTGTAGGTCTAAGCATAAGCTCTTCATACATATATATATGTACTTCACAAAATATAACGCAAAAGAGACAAAGATGCACTAAACTTTACGTAAAATGCTAAAATGACCCAAAATCTACTTCATGTAAAAAGGTTACATGAAGTCATATTCTTTAGTTATGTGTGGTTGCAAGTAGTGTAATATAAATGGGATACTGACCATGCATAGGAAATAAGAATGTATAATATATATTATGTACGCTGTTTATATTATATAGTCATCATACATAATAATAATAATACAATAAATATGCCATTACATATATTACGAAAACACATGTAAATACATATATAATATTGTGTAGCGCCAATTAAGATGTCAATATAATATTATGATAAACTTAGAATTATAATATGAAGAAAAAAAATGAATAAATGATAAATTTTATCCACACACAAACAAAAACCGTTTGTTTTTGAAATTATAGTATTGATTTTCCTTTATTTCTCTGTGTAGTTAAATATCGATAAGCATATTTTGTAGTAAATATTTAGATATTTATAGTCGTTATACAGTATCATGCGCATATTTATATGTGCATTAAGTATGATCAGCTATAAAAATGTTTGCATAATATAATATATAATCTATATCTTTATAAAACCTACAAAATAATTGAGTTTTCTTCTTTTTCTTAGCATCTTCATACCAATGACCAATGACGTACCATTTTTTTGTTTTGGTAGAAATGGATTCTTACGCAATTTTATTAAACTGTTTATTTTGTGTCATAATTTATGTAGTTTAGACATGTGCATATTATATTATGATTAATAATCATAATAACAGTTGTACTATATATTATAATTCAAGCTGTTTCAATGATATACATATTTTATATATATATACAACATGTAACATTGTCTGTTTGTCATGATTTGTAGTAGCTTTTATACAAGCCGAAAAACTTAAAAATGCAGTCCAAAATGGCGGAGGCTGTGAGTACACAATATTTTGTGCTGCTCAGTTTATTAATTTTAATAGTGGTTACATTATATTCTGGAACCTCAAAATCACACCAATCGGAAGATCTTGAACCAGAGAAGAACATCACACATGATTTTAATCATTTTAACAATAATTGTGATAGATATTTAATTATCTGTGATATTGAGCTCATCATACAGATTTATAATGTACAAGTGAAGTGTACTATAGAAGTAATTAGAGTAAATATGACTCATCTGAATAATTACATTGGTAAACAAACAAACCGTCCATACGTACCGTTCACTGGTATTCCAAGAATCCACAACTTGAGCAGAATATTACTCACAGCTACCCACTTTACAGCAATTTGTACAAAATACCATTCCTATGACCCTCCCAGTAATTCAATTCTCCAACATAAAAAACGCACCAGCAAATTCCTTTTAAAAATCCGTATTCTAATATCTGGAATGAATATATTGAATCCTGGTCCAATATGTTCTATCTGCAACGGTACAGGCAGGAAAAACCAAATAATAAAACAGTGTGACTCATGCCAAAACTATTACCATCGAGCATGTTTAACTGCTGAAGAGTTCAAACACTCTGACGCTAGTAATTGGGAATGTCCACCTTGTAAGCAGAAACGATCAATATGCAAACACTGCAATGCGAAGAAATCTAATTGGTTGCTCGCATCTTGTATTTCCTGTCTTGGTATGTTTCATCATGTTTGCATCAGAAAAGAAAATCAACTGAAAACCAGAGAGAAAATTCCAACTGAGTGGAAATGTACAAATTGCTCCCGCCAACAAAACACACAAAAGTCAAATTCCAGTGCAGTGTTAGACTTGCCAATTTGTACAAAGTCAATATCAAATCTCGAGCTCAAAAAGGGAATGCGACTTGGACATTTGAACGTTCGTGATCTCCTGTCTCTGACCAAAAAAGATGATATCCATAATTTAATTCTGGAGAATGACTTTGATATTTTCATCGTAACAGAGACTTGGCTCTATCCTGAAATTGACAGTAAAGAAGTGGGAATTCCAGGCTACCATCCAATTTTAAGAAGAGACCGTCCAAATATCACCAAGAAGACAAAAGCTGGAGGAATATGCATCTTTGTCAAGGAAAAATGGCAAGTAAATGAAAACTTCACTTCTCCATTTCCCTCACCAATCGAATCCATGCATATTCAAGTGACGAAGGATAATTTTCGGACC
>JABASP010002812.1:0-17632 GCA_019776565.1 Sminthurinus signatus | reverse complement strand
TCAGTACATAAAACTTATGATTCAAACTTCATGCTTATTCCAGGGCCTATGTACATTTGAACTCGGCCATGGAATAAGAATGCACTACAAGCCATAGAGTATTGTGTACTGAAAAATACAGAAGGTTTCGTTTTGTAAACTGGGATTTTCTGTACGCATTTGCTTTTTAAAGTAAGAAAATCTGAACGCATTCTCTTCCTAAAGTGAAAAATAAGAACGGATTCCTTTTCAAAACGAGGGCCACGATAGGTGATGACAAAATCCTCGTATATACGTATAGACATAAAATGGTATAGATTATAGATTATGAAGCTAATTAAGAGAGAGAAGGTAAGCAATGATGGACATACCGGCGACCGGTGAGATATCTAAAAATAGTTATAAACTATACTCTGTACATTATCATAATGTAATTTGTTATTTACAAGCATGTAAACATGGAAAACCTAGGTTATTAAAAAAAGTTGTTAGTTGGTGGTAAATGGAATCAAATTGAAGTATGACAGCGTGAAACGATATTATACCTTTTGCAGGTCATTAAAAAGATACACATGTAAAGTTATTTATTATTAATTATTGCGTACTAAGTATTACGCATAAAGTACAAAATTTCTTCATCTTACCCTGTATATTTAAGCATGGGATCTGTTGAGTCTTTGAACTGAGAGATTCTCAACCCTGGAGTTCTTTTTCCTTTGATTTGTTATTTAGAAAGACTTCCATGGTTGATGTCCACAGTCCACACTACTACGAGAACTACAAACTATGAAAGATTCAAATAACGAAGAAGAGTATTTTGGTTTTAAGTAAGCGTCATAAAAAGTTTCATGTATTGCTACATGTACCAAAAATGTATATGAAAGCCCTTGTACAATGTATAATCAATGTGTAGATTTGTAAGGTATAAGGTGTACATGGAATTCTATTTATAAAGTAAGATTTATCATAAATCTTTTATGAAATGATTGTTGTTGTTTAAAAAAATGTTTTAAATATTGTCAATGTATTATTATGTACAATGTTATATTATTATATACTCAATACATAAACATAATATGAAAAAATGTTGACATTTTCAAAAAATAACAAATATTAAACAAAAAATTTACCATTACAAATTACAAATGAAAGGTACTTGAAACTTGAAATTGTGAGAAGAATTTTCAGTACTGATATCTATTATTATATGTCAGTTTTTGGTTTGTAAAATTTATTCATTGGCTATAGTCGAAACGGACATTGTAGAAATGTCACATTATTTCAGCGTCTCATATGAAAATACAGAATACAGATACTTAATCATGTTCATGACTTGTACTTTGAGGGTAATGCCTCTCTTATTAATTAATTTGCACTTAAAACTCAATTTTAACACCAAATGTATCAGATAAAAGTTTTATCATACAATAGAAAACATGTACAATGTGGAGATATGTCAAATTAGCGCCTCACGCACTAGGATAAATAAATAGCTACGACCGCGTAGTCATCAAGAGCAGAATACCATAAGTCATAAACCATAAGTAAATTAGGTCCCTAAGTAGACAGTCAGTCAAATACCTTCTCTTCTCTTTCACACCTTATTCAAAAATGAAATTGGGATTACCTCTGTGGAACTTTTTAATTGTTGTATTGGTGATAATTTCCTTGGCTACTGCTAACAGCAACTTTAAACTAAAAAATCAACTTATTCGAGGTAAGTCCATATACTAAACACAAGTGTAAAAACATTTAAAATATTTAATGGACATTTGAATCAATGAACAATTAGATTTGACGACGTAACATGCAATTTTTTATTAGAAAAACGACAGTGGGGCGTATCAGCGGATTCGGGTGCAGCCTCGGCAATAGACATGGGTGACAGTAGCCGTTGATTTAGACCGGAGAAAGAATATCAACACCACAAATTAATTTTAGGGTGTATTAACAACAAACAATTTTGTCCGTATTACGTTTTAATTATTCCACTTTTGTTCTTATTCAATCACCGGTTGCCAAAGTAAAAAATACACACACATGAACTGTGTATCGTAGATTGTTGGCATGGTAACTGTACATAAAACACTTGACTTGACTTTTGTGGCTGAAAAACAAAATTTCTTCCAATTTGTATGGGTGATTTGTTAATTTTGAACAACAACTGACGGTTCTATGTTGCTTCATGTAGATTGAGCGGTGTGAAAGTTCTCCATTCTCCACGCTCTTACAAAAACATTCATTAAGCATTAATTGCGTTAAGCATTGATTAATTGTTTAATTATTATGAATCTGGAATACTTTAAACGCTCATTCCTTCCATTTCTGATTCATTCTTCGTTCAATAGTGACGAAATCCGAGGTTTCAACAGTGATTAAATATTACACCTTCAAATAAAAAACTTTGTCAAACTTTGTTTCTTTTATTAAACTTGATGAGCGGATACATATTCTATTATACTATAATTCATAATAATATACATACTTTTGTACAACTTTATAAACAACTTCATCTACATCTTAGAAAATCTGAAAAGCAGTCGGTATAAGTTCAAAACATGGAGTAGCATAATATATTACGCATACGCATTTCTTGGATCCTGGGTTGAGTTGTTTAGTGTCTAGTATTAGTCTAATTGGACGTAATACTTGCCCCTCGCACTGTAAAAACAAATAAAAACAACCAAAATTGCTCAATACATAAGGAAAATAATACACAGAACTGTGAAACATGATCCACATCAAAGTGGTTGCTGTTGGCAACTACTGGCAGAGTTGATAATTAATTTAATAATTAATAATTAATAACACTGACACTACACATGACATGCTCATCATTTGGTATGGGAAAATTACAAAAGTTATGAGTGATGAGTATCTCAATTTCAGTTCTCAATACATACGATCTACCATCTAAGATATACTGTGCATTGTGCATATTTACCTTCTAGAAACGTTTTGACCGTATACTTGTTCATTCTGACACGCAAGAGGAGACCGTCTGCACGTGAACCCACACTCACATGCTTTAATGTTACTCCGCTTAATTGACTTGGCAAAATAAAAGACAGCTAAAGAAATACACAAGAATGAGAAATCATCATTACATTAGTGAAATTCAAATCCATAATTTGTAGTTTTTCCACAAGATGTAGTTAATCTATGTAGATATTTTAAATTAAAATGTTTAAACAAATCTCGAATGCTTGAATTACCAGTCGTGTGACTGCAGTAGGTCTCTGTTGCTGGTGCAAAGTTTGGACAATTCGGTTGGTGAGGCCCTCCCCCATTCATGTAAAATTGAACATGTCCTTCCCGAAATACAGTTGCGATTGCCCCTGTCATAAATTTACCAAGTCATTACCGTTCAATTACTTTCCATTTACTATTTACAATCAAACCTTAGCATTAAGCCATTAAATCAAGACAAGACACAAGATTAAGATTATGCATACCTAAAGATGATAGGGTGACGTCTATAAACTCTGCATCTGAAAATTTCCAAAACATAAAATCATTTTGGCTGAATTTCCTTCATTTTTTTTATTTTATTTAGTTATCACAGAAAACAAAGGAAATTGACTGTAACTAAATTAGTATCAAAAATAAATAAATTTTAAGCAAGTACCTCCTTGATCTAATTTAATGGTATTGAGCGGAAGTTGAGGAGATGGATCCAACCCAGTGATTCTGTTAATTTTTCTTGTTGTTTTCTCAAACACATGTCTACCAACTGTTCCGGCAACTATGTAAATAGTAAATACAACAAACAATTAGCACCACAAAGTTATTAAACACACATTTTGTGGATTTGTAACTGTAACTATTTCCAAAAGCGTGATCTCATTTATTAAAAGACTGTACATAAAAATGGTACTCACTGTGACTACCCAAAGAGAATCCAACGATGTGTATATTTTCAGGACCAGAAAGGACTTCAGATTTCATTAGAAACAAAATGAATTCTGAAACTCTTTTTGCGACAATGTCCGTGTTTCCATGGCCGAGAAGCAATGTGATTATAGACAAAGGTGACAATAAAAACGGTAACCTGGAAACTAATAGTTTATGACAAACATATTTTTTATCATTATGAATTCAAGAGGGCAAAATATCTCATGTCATGATTTTTATACAGTGGACAAACCTGTAAGTTCACCATAGTCAACCATAATCAGATTGGCTGGGAAGTTTTGTTGTAAATAAGCTACAATGAAAATAAGTAGAATTTAATGTTCGCATTGCAATGATAATATTTATTTAATTTTAATTTTTTGACTGCTGATTAATAAAGGAACGACAGAATGAGACGAACCGTCTTTCACTTGTTGTACGTCTGATATAGTGAGATGGTTTGAGAGCACCCCGTGAACTTTAAAACAAATAAAAACACACTAATTATTAAGCGTTGTTTGACAAGCTTCGAATTGCATACAAGAACACAAATGATAAGAAATAATGCTGTTTAGAATTAAAAAAAAGGTGCGGCGTACTGAGTAATATCAATGGCAGTGATCTGTTGTAGCCCGATTGAATTAGTGACTCTGCATTTTCAAACTGAATTTCCTGCTTTTCCTCATTATCACTGTTAAAAAATAAATAGATTTTAGTATATATATTTTGTACAGTGTGCCTTGTTTCTTAAAAATGGTAGATCCTTAAATTTAAATATACACATTACACATTTTATTTAGACTGAACAGTCAATTTTTAAACTCACGCTGGATTTCGAAATAAATAGAATTTTACATCCTTTGGATTTCTTGACACAAAGCCGATTCTAAAAGGAAAAAATAACTTTACAATTACACTGCGATCTTTAGAGTTCGTCAGAGAATTAAATCATTTCACTTTAAATTTATTCTTAAAATGATCCATTGTTTACCGTTGAGTTCCTACAGGAGGCACAACAAAACTGAATAGATACAAACTGAACAGTAAAAATGCTGAACACGTGTAAATTTTCAAAGATTCTGAATTTTCCTTTTTGTGGCTCATCTTCACTATGTTTTCACTATTCACTACTCAAAATTTCTTTTTAGAGCTCACTTGGTGTTTTGGTGCAGTCACAATGCACTGATTTTTGTTACATCATATAAATTCATTGAATAAACACTTTTGTGGAGTGAATTATAGTCGCAGTTACACAATATATTTCCAACTCTTTTGGTTATTCCAGATTCGAGATCAAATAGCACAGGATGGTGATGAAAACAAAAACAAAAGGAGAATGAAGAAAAAAAACTAATCACTTCTTCAACCTCCTCCAGAATCACTATTCCTTGAAAATTCTTTGTTGATTCATGGAAAATCCCTCGATTCTACTGTAAAATAATAAGAACTTGTTCCAAGTTCTAAGTTCTACTCACACACACACACACATTTTAATTCACCATAAAAAAATTTTTGCCCTTCTTTACCATTCAGTCTTTCCTTGCATTCGTTGATCAAGAAGGTAAAACAATGATTGAATTGGTTTCACACAGAAACGTGTAAAAAGCATGGGTTAGTCAGTGCATCAATGCATTCAACAATTATTATTGTGCGCTTGTACACATGTATGCATGTATGTATAGTACTTATACTCTATTCTGTATTTTGTATTCTGTCAGGAAATGACCTACACATTACACACTATACTACATACTTATATATACTACTTACATACACACGTATACCTTTGAATAATTTTCCTTATGGCAAAAAGTGAAGGTATTTTCCGTCTTAAAAATTACATGCATCAAAAATCAAAACTCAGAGGTACAAATGCAATACAGTATACTTTATACATGTTCTATGCTCTAAATTTGACATACATACATGGCATGTGTTGCATTGTGTTTTTACATGAAAGATGAGAAGTGGTAGACATGAATGCACTATGATTTGAATTATGATGCACTACGTAGAAATCTATGAAATAAGTATGAGATGCATCCACAAAATAAAGGAAAAGTTGAGGATACTGCCACTGTCATTTTGTTTTTTGTTTGTATGTAAATTTATTTAATTTTGAAAGGATTAGGAATTAGCAATGAGAAAAGGAGGAAGAAAAAGACTTGTGCAAAAATTATTGGACAAGCCATTTGTTATGATTAACATTATCTAATGTGTAATGTGATTATGCGTTATGCAATATTCAACATGCTTCACACACCTCATACTCATACTGAATGCTGAATGGATGACCGCCTTCTCTTACGTATTTGCACACAATATAACATTTGTATGCTTTGGTCTGCGCTTCATGTTTTTCACATGAACATCTTATTTGTGGAGTTTTCATTCCATTCTGCAAGTATTATGTTTTTTATAACTTATAAATTACAACGTGTAACGTGTTCATTTTATTACAAAACCTACAACACATTTTATAATTGTAGATTTATTTGTTAAATACATTATAAATCTTATAATATTCTCGTTCTACTCTATGAATCATTCTAATCTTTGGTTGTATAATTTGATAACTTTTATTGGTTTAAAAAAGATAAAAATATGATTTTTTTTGTAAACGGAAACATTTTATTATTGAATGCACCGAGACGCATTGAGAATTGAGATAAGGGAAATCAAAGTAATTTTATGAGTGGTTAACCTGAAGTGTGCATGTTGGTATTTGTTATAATGCAGTTTTGTTGATGTCGGTAACTGGTTAGCAAAGAGTCGTGCCTTTTGATTTTTAACTTGTTTAGTATTTTTTCCTGATACATTAATTTCTTACAGTTTCTATGAACTATTTGTTCTGGCTCCATCAGTGTTCGTAAAAGTGTAAAATACAATGAGCACAGACTGACAACAAGTAAAAAATTCGCACACTATTTTATATTTTGTATGTTCCTTTTAGACCTGCACATGTGTCATTTATTTCCTTGGACTTGGCTACAACAAATTACAAATATACATATTATATTCCTGCACATGTTCCAATGTTTTCTTCATTGTAGAATTGGGCATCAAAAACCGATTATGGAGGAAAGACAAAAGACAAGATATTATTATGCGTCTGGTTTTTCGTGAAGGACAAAATACGAAAATAATAAACAAATCCAATTTTTCAGTGCTCCCTCTTTCTAAAATCTAGTTTTAGCACTTAAAAAACAATATAAAAATTCTTTAATTTCTTTTAAAAGTACAAAAATTCATATGTCAAAAAATAGAAGATGGTCCCATGAAACGTGAAACTTGGAAAATAAACAGAATTAAATAAATATATAATAAATTACACAATCATTAAATAGCTTCTTCTTTGTTTTTTTTAGTTCACAAGAGATCAACATAGTAATTTCCAACCGTCCTGAAAGAAAGAAAGAAATAAGTTTCTTTGAGCTATCTCAGTGTATCAAAACTGAGAAGAATAAGTTTTCTTGTAACTAAATACAATTTTACTGGAGATTGGAGATTAATACTTACATTGGTTCTGCATATTGACCATAAACAACAGGCTCGTCACATTCCATGGGAGGTGTTTTACAGCTGTTGTCACATGGGCAAGCTTTTATTCTGTCTTTCCTCTTTATGCTCTTTGCAAAATAAAATGGTGCCGTTGTATGACTGCAGTACGTTTCTACAAAAACAAACAAAGACGAAAAAATCGAGACATGTTATTTTATTTGTATTTACACTTACACGAGTCATTATTTCATTATTGTTACGAGTCTCATGTACAATTTTTTTTAATTTCTTGTAGAAAACCCTGACCCGTAAATGGTGCAAAATTTGGACAAGTGGGCTGATGTAGACCTCCACCATTAAGGAAAAACTGTGCTTGTGCCTCCATATTCACTCTTGCAAGCATACCCAAACTACATGGAATCGAATACAAACAGGAAATGTAAAAAATTGTCAATAATGGCAAACTTATATTTGTACTCCATTTTTTGTGAATAATTCTTTACCTTGTTAACGTGACATCGACAAAATCTGCATCTAAACTTGTTGAAAAATAAAAATAAGCAACAGAAAAACAATTAAATGTGTCAGCAGTCAGCATCAAAGTAAAATGGACAAAATGTACTGATAATTGATAAAATTGGTTGGTTTTATTCACCTGTTGGATTAATTTTTTCGGACGTTGGATATTGTGGTGAGGGATCCAAACCCGTCAGTCTCCTAATTTTTGTTTCAGTCTTATTATAAATGTATTTTCCAACTGCTCCCCCAATGTGGGCTCCTGTCAATTTTCAATACAAAATTTATTTTAATATCAATAATAATTTATGATTAAATTTTACATTGTACATAAATTGTAAATCTGATGGGATGATTTAGAAAGTGTACCTAGAGAAAACCCAATTACATGAATGTCCGCGGGTCCATTGTTGAGAAATTCAGACTCCATGAGGAAAAGAATAAATTCACTGATTCTAACAGCAACCAATTCTGTATTAGCATGTCCCAGAAGAATCGTCACGAAAGAGAAAGTGGATAATAGAAATGGTAACTTTGAAACTGTCAGCCGACCATAATCAACCATGATCAAATTTGCAGGAAAATCAACATCCAAATATGCTACACAAACCACGAGGCATAAGCCATAAAAGATAATAATAATTAAATTTTTTCATAAGTAATGTGTCATTGTACGTTATGCAAGAGACAAGATACATGATATCCATACCATTTTTCACTTGCTGAACATCGGATAGGGTCAAACTGTTAGACAGCACTCCGTGCTAAAATCAAAAAAATGGCGTGGAAAAACACATGCAGGATTTTGTGCTAATGATCTTTTCCCTCCTCATTTCATTTCCCTCTGTCACACAGTTTATTTAGCACTTACCACTAGAAGAACCAACGGTCGAGATTTATTGTAACCAGATTTCTCTAATGACTCTTTATCTCCAAATAAGATTTCCTGGCGTTCATCCTCATTACTGTAATACACATTGTATAAAATATAAAAATAACATGGAAAGTTTTATTAATAATTTCATTTTGATTTGATATGACATAATATTTAATGTGACACTTTGTACATTTGCTCACTCTTACTCTCGATTCCTGTATAGAAAAAATTTGACATCATCCGGATTCTGTGACACAAGTCCAAAGGAATGTTCCGAAACAGAAGATGAAAAGCTAAATACAACAAAACAAAGGTCATTGTAGTTTTAATAATAAGGAAATTATATATTATATAGGAAATGCATTAATAGTTAATATCATAACATTCTGCAAACTTTTCAAGATTAAAAGAGATGAGAGATTAATGAGAAAAAAAACTGTAGAAAAGACACTGACCCATCTGTTGATATTGTATCACAAGTGCAAAGTTTTAGCAACGAGATAAATAGCACATGTCTTATGATGGAAAGACAGGGCAAGATATTGAAAATGCACTTCATAATTATTCCTATACTTGTACTTGATACTTTTATAACTATTCCAAAAGCTATTGGAAATTATGGATATTAGATATTGGATATACCAATAAATTCTTCTCTATTCCAGATGAATTCTAGCAAAAACTCCTTTGTAAATAATATAGTCATAAAACTTGGGTTCACTTTGTAATTATATATTATATTATTATATATTATTTAAGTACTTGAGCTCTCGGTTAATATTCTCTTGTATTGCGTCGATCTTTCTGCTTATACAATAGCACAAGTTGATGAACGATAAATGTATAATAATGTCATTTTAATGACAGATGAATCAACTACGTGATGCTAAAAGGGCTTGTGTATTTTGTACTTTGTATTTTAGTTGACTGTTCAATTCTATTTCGGGTTTGACTTTTTGACAGCACAAGAAAAAAAAGATACACTTATGTTGGTCTGGTTCCTGGAGTCTAGAGTTTGTGGTTAAAAGTTCATGCATGTTTTTAAAAAGGTGCCTGTGATTTCACTTTCAATTTCATGCACAGATATATTGTATATGTAACTTATTACGCTTATGCCTGCTCTACTTTCCAACTGTTTCCTATTTAAAGAATTTGGAAATCTGGGGCAAGCTTTGATTCATGCAAACGTTCTCTCTTCTGGACAACGCCACAGGGCTGGACTGCTCTTGACCATTTCATTTCAGGTTTCAGGTGGATTTTATAAAACTGTACTTAATATTTTATGGACGTTTACATATATATATAATGTATACATAATGTACGAGTTGACAATTTTCTATCTTTTATCACTGCTTGCTTACTTATTCTAAAACTTCTATTTGGCCCTCCAGTTGTTATCGTAATCGTAATAAATCGGTGTACATGACGCAGATTTGGACGCTGGGATTTTCTTAGTAACATTAAAAACTTTTGATATTTTTCCTGTGCGTTGATTTTCGATTTTTGCATCATGTATCGTTGTTTGATTCTGGTTATAATATGAGCTTTTGTGAACTAATAATTACCATGTAATATTTTGATTAGAGATGTCATTGTGTGGAAATAAGAAATAGTCAAGTTTAACAAGGCTGTAATTTCACTTACTTGTTTCAAAGTGTAGGAATAATATTGAATGATGTGTAAAGTGTAAAATGATTGTAAAACGAGTAAAATATGAAAAGCTGTTTTTTTTCAAAAAGTGTTAGTGTAAACTGTACAGTGATGAACTCATTCATTGTGAATTGAGAGTCTATTTTGTGTGAATTAAATTCTTTGAACTCACACATTTACACTAATCGAAATACTTTCGGATAATTTTGAATTCAAGGGATTAAGAACAATAACAATAATAAGAATTATTGTATCTACCTTTGGCAAAAGCAGGTAAGATCCAGAAATGTAATTGGAAGAGGTTATCAATAATTAGATATCTAAGTAGTACAAATCATTTTGTCCTGTTTTGCTTCAATGTGTCAATGATAATGTATTTATCTGCCCAGCATGTACACTGTACATTGTAAACAATTCTGTAGTTTTCCCTTTCGGCGAAATATTTTCATTTGCTATCTTCAACTTCTCGAGAATCATTTCCAGTCATTTAAGTTCCAGCTGTATTTAGTATTTACTCGTCCTTATTTACTTTAAAATTCGTGGTAAAATCCTCTTTTGTAGTATGAAAGCTTATGACTCAACACCGCACCCGTGTTGATTACAAAGAGAGAATTGAAAAGAAAGCAAAATTGTCAAAACAAAGGATAATAGTTTCTCCATTCTAGTATTAACTTTTATAATTACATTTTAAATTCTATAACTTTTATCTTCTATGGTCATTGGTCATATAATATGTACACATTGTAATCAGACATCATAGATACCGAATTCCTGTAAAAATAATGGAAACTTAAGTAGAGCCCAAGTATTTTGGATGGGATTTTTTTACTTTCTAAAGTACAATCTCTTTTGTTTTCCGAGTATTCAATTCACCCATACGCCGCAAGCCACAAGGTATGCAAACGACGGTTTTCCCCATCGTCAAGAGTTGGGAGAATACCGTCGTCAGCATCAATTACCAGTTTCACAAGCTTCCTTCAAGCGTAATATGGGAATTTAAAAAAAAAAACTATACCATATTCCCCGAAATACTTGCACTTGTACGAATTACTCAACCAAAGAAAGTGTTCAAATAGTTAAGGGGGGCTAGAAATCTGACAAACACGGTATTGCAAATGGAGATATTAACATTAACATTCATGACTGCTAATCTGCTCTGTCACCTGCCACTGATGTTGTACCAAGACGAGACAACTCGCTTAATTTAATTTAATTATTTATTTTAACCTTTGATCTGTGCTGTAAAGTATATGAAAAATCAGCTCAAAATTACATATTATACAAAAAATTGAAAGGACAGATAGTGTGTCGAAAGTCAAAATATTGTACTTCCCAGTAAATTTCAAATTCCGATGTAAAACATTATGCTCATCATGTTGTAGCTGTTATTTCAATGCTAAAAGTATGCTACAATATGATCTGTATAAACAATGAGCGGTTACATGTATGAAAGTTTTGTGCCCGAAAAGAACCAAATAGTATTCCATGGAATATGGAATGTTTTTTGAACAAACATGAACATGTGAGTAATAATAACCAATTACAACATACTACATAGATAATATACATGATACATAATATTCCATATTCCATACATATACATAAACACACGTGTTATACATAAGGGAAGAGCAATAAAATTAATACTAATTTGAAACACTCCAAACTAATATTTTTGCTACTTAAATTTATTTATTACAAGAGATAGTCATAATAATAATAACAATAATAATAATAAAAATGGTAAATGTCTAGATATACTATATGCATGAACATCTCTTTTATTATTTAAAGTGATAGCAAACAAGACGAATCGTTAGAAATTTGTCCTATTCATACACATTAAAAATACATACGTACATCACACGCATTGTGCATTGCAGGTTGTTACATTGTACTGAATTTTATCACGTATTCATAAATAGTTGTGATACCTTCTTTAGTGGCGTGTGTTATTTTCTATATATGTATACATAATACATTGTACGTACTACATACTAGTTTATCCTTTTCCACTAGATCATTTACCTATAGATATATCCCTTCTTTTACAGTAGACAGTCAGTACTAAACCGCAAATCATAACTACTTGCAAATATAAAATATGTGCTGCAGCAGCTACAAATGTACAGTAAAAATTGCACATGGAACATGGAAGTTTTGTGCAATATTTCTGTAAAATATAACAATAAAAATGAAGCTAATAGATATGTATGATTTCGTGTAGAGAGTAGAGACGTAACACTGTCACTATCATCTGTCGTACATTGTACTTGTATTGTGCATGACTTCTAAGTATTTTACCGTTTACCATTAGGTAGATCCATTCTAAATTCCCGTATGTATATTTACTTCCAGGGATTGTTAGGAGTTGGGAGAGAGATATGTAACTTGAGAAATAATTAGCTATACTACTTTTACATGTATACAGTGTACTCTATACATGTATTTTGTGCTTATCAGTAATCAGCAAGAAAAGTTATCTAGGAAGTCGACATAAATTGTCGCACATAACACATAACACATTGTACACTACAATATACAATACATGAGACACAAGACCTAAGATACACTGCTATCAATTATTTAGTATTCAAACGAAATTCCAAAAAGTGTAGTGGTAATTATTGATAATTACTAATTATTGGTGAAAGGGCTCGGACTTGATTGGAGAAAAAATCTGTAACGCCTGTATGTACTTTTAGATGGGAATAGTGTGTGCATTTTCCTGATACCCGGCATGCGTTAATAATTAATATTTTTCTACATTTTTATCAAGAATTCATCTTCCTAATACCTTTTCATATTCAATTAGATACAATACAATACAATACAACTTGTACAATTACTCACTACCTCATTTACTAATTACACAAGACGATTTCATATAAATATTATAACAATCCTAAACCTCGCTGCTATTTACAATATTCAATCCTCACAGCTCAGCACACTGACTTTTTAAAAATTTTGTAACAATTTTCTTAGGTCGTCAGCTGTCAGTAGTCTGTAAACTGTTATCTTTAACCACACACATGTTTTCTATTTTGTGTTGAACTTTCGAATTGGATTTGGTTTTAATTTTTTGGAAATCCTGAGACTTGAGACTAAAATAATTAAGATTAAGATAATTAATGTCTCGTCAATTTTGAATTTTGAGCTTTGAGTTTTGGTTCCAGTCCAAATCAAGGTTTAGAATATTTTATTTTTTATTTTTTACTAGCGGCTGCTAGACAGTTGAAACTTGAAACTTGAGACAACGGCGTAGTGCAATTGTGTAAAAATAAATAAAGGCAGTACATATAACATATAAATAACAAGTGTAAACCTGAGACAGACTATACATACTTTTATATTTTATACAACTTTTATTCAACGAACGACGAAGCCGTCATAATATTTACACTCAAGAAATAGTTCATTAATGAACACATGGACATAAAAGTAAATTGAAGTACAGTACACTCACAATCAGAAATCAGAATCAGAATTCTTCACCCTCGGAGTGCTAAATAGATTGGAGGAACAATCGACATTATTAATACTGGTACTGTTTTATTGATGACTGATTACTCCTTGTTTGACGACAAGTAGTAGTAAAATAATTAAGTCAGAGTGTGCACAGTTTAGAGTGAAGAGCATAGAGTATAGAGTGTAAAGTATAAAGTGTGTGTGTTTTGTTTTTTATTGTAATGACTTTTCAACCCAGCACTGTAAAAGGTTGTCAATAAAAAGTGTCAATAAAAAAATATATATCTACATAATAATATATTACATCTATGAACATGGAATCTCATAATTCAAAAGAGAGGAACGAGAAAGTCATCACAGAGCCAGTAAATTGTAATAATTTAATACTGACCCCAAAACTTAGTGGCATCTTGACAGAGGAATTAAAGGAACAACCAAAAGATCAGTACAAAGACAAAGACATCAAAGATGATGATGTCTCTATTGTGTCAATTACGGAAAGTTCAAGTTCAACTTCCGGATCAAGTTCATCTGACATTACCCTTAGGAGTAGTGTTTCATCTAGTTCACTACAACTCTCCGTGGATGAAAATGGTGACAAGTCCAAATCGAAATCAAAATCCACATCCACATCAAAACCGACATGGAAAAAGAGTAAACTCTGGAGATATCGTGGATTTATTTACACAATGTTTTCAAGTCTCTTCTTTTCTTTGACCGCCCTCGTTGTCAAGTATTTGAAGGATTACCATCCTATTAATTTAGCCCTTTGGCGGTATCAAGGTGCATTTTTACCATCAATCCCCTTTGTAATCATGTATCAGCTAGCTGAGAGTAGGAAATATAGGGAAAAGAATGAAAAAGACCGGAATGTGGAAGCTCAGACAGCAGAGGATACAAACAATCAGAAGTTAAGTAATCAGATTATTGGACAAGATAAACAAATTATGAGTCAACCACCTTCAGTACAAAAGAAAAAGAGGAAGATTCGAATCAAGTGGTCACAGTGGAAAGTTGTGGTTGTGACACTGGTGAGATTATTTATATTTTCATAATGTTTTATTATAACTTTTTGTCAAAATTCTATACAGCTCAAAAGTCAACTATACAAACAAATATTATATATTGTTCTTTGATTTGCAGACAAGAAGCATCCTCACATGCAATGCTCTTATATTGCATTTTTACTCACTCAAGTATTTGGGATTAGGTAATATAACTTTCATGTTTTTTCCTGTTCTGTCGTATTTACGTATTACTAATAATTATCTCGCAAAGAATTATTTACTATTTTATCACTGAAGATTAATTATGTTGATGTTTTTTAATGCAAATTTCTTATAGGTGATGCACTTGTAATATCTTCAAGTACTCCAATTTTTGCATTCTGTTTTGCACATTACTTTCTCGGAGAATCCTGTGGTGTCATACCCATTTTAACTTCATTTGCTACATTGTTTGGAGTCGTCGTTATTACAAGGTGAGCTGTGAACTGCTGATACTTTTCTTACTGTTGTTGATACTAGTTTTACTTTAACTATATTCATGTCTTGTCCACAAGTTGGAAGTGTGTGAAATAAATGTAAAAAGAATAATAATTTTTTATAGACCTATGCATTTGTTTGCAACGGACCATTACGACTTTGAAACTATGGTAAGCTTTACCTTTTACACATTTACAACATATCGACTATAGACATGTCTAATGAACATCTCGAAAGGTTTTTTGTAAATTGTACATGGATTAAATCATATGTAAATACTTTTTATAGGTGGGTGTTGCTCTAGCTTTGGGTTGTACTTTATTGTCCACAGCTTCTTTTATTGTTCTACGATGGATGCGTAGAATTCATTATTCTACTACTCTTTGTGGTAAGTTTTCTCGAAGTAACTTTATTATTTTTAAACATAATTAATTAATGGTTACACATTGAAGGAAATTTAAGCAATGATTAGTGATTTATAAACTGTTTACTTTATAGCATTTGGATCATGGGGAACCTTTGAAAATCTCATCCTTGCATTCGCCATGGGGATTTTTGCTCTTCCGCAGGGACAAGATTGGTATTTAGCTGGAACATTGTCTATCCTCACATTTTTCGGGTAATATGCGAAAACAAAAGCTACACAAGTAAATTAAATAAATAGTACACACATTAACCTTGTGCTAACAAGATGTTGGTTTTTTGTTTTATAAAATAGACAACTTGCGATAATCTTGGCCTTAAAAAGTGAACAAACTGGACCAGTTTCTCTAGTAAGAATATATCGATTTTTTGAAACTAATTAATACATACAAACATGTATGCCTTTTTAATTGTTCAAGTGGTTTATTAGTTTTATTAACCTTACGTCTTTTATTTTCAATTTAGGTCAGAACGTGTGATGTTATCTTTGGCTATTTCTTTCAAACGTTATTAGATCACAAGCTGCCAGATGTGTACAGGTATATAAAAGTCTCATAATTTTTATTTTTAAAGAGAAATAAAATTCATGCAAGTTCTTGTATATTTTAAACAATAAAAGTAACTTTCAATTTTCAAAATTTGCAGCTTGATTGGAGCAGCTATTGTGATCACTTGCCTTTGCCTGACGGCGATTCGAAAATGGCTTGTCCATCTCCCTGATGACCATAGTACAAAGATAAAATTTTGGTTTCTTCTGACATAATAGATCCAGTTTTATATTTTAGTTTTAATTCGGTGTAGATATATTTACTTCATGTTGTACAAATTAAGGGATAGGATACACGATACTTCGTACTGTAAATTTCTTACTGTTCGCTATTCGCAATCGCAATTCTATTTGCTATCTTATTTCTTATTTATAAAATACATAAATATTTGAGGAGTTAGACACATATAACATGTGTAATGCATACATGTTAATTCATAATTAATAGCGAGCTATTTATTGAACAAGCTGGAATTTGTTCAATTGTTTCAAAGGTTTAATTTTTACCAACTATTTCATCATCTTCATTGAAGTTGTGAGTATTTATACAAATTGAATGGAATATTCTAGTATTTATCAACGTCGGACTCCTATGTAGTATTTACTATTTACAACGGTCCGTACTTGTTGAGAATTTAATATTATATTATTAGAATTGTTCATAGTGCAATAGACAGAGAGAGAGATAGAGAGAGAGAGAGGGAGAATAGCATCATTCTATTTATTAGAATGTGTAGCGTGTAAATATATTATACCATTATACGAATAGTTCTTTTTATTTAATCACGTTTGTTTTCATTTCATCAGAATGTGCATGATGCATGAAACATGAAACATGATGATGCTTTTGAACAAACGTGTCATTGTTGTGACACTTATCATTATTTTCTTTTACAATCCAGTCAATAATCAATATACTTATTGACTTTAATGCGTTTCTACTTAAGACATAAATTGAGTGTACAAGTAACAAGCATTCATTATAGACATTAGACATTAGCGAGCCCGTAGTTTAGATTCGAGAGACATATTATGTTATATATTATATGCAATATTTATCAACATAAAAGTACCATTATACGTTATATGCAATACCACTATTATTATTACTATTAGGGAGCGAGCGAAGCGAGCTCCCCTTATTCTATCATGTTGTCTGTCCGTCTGTCTGTCTGTCCGTCTGTCTGTCTGTTCTTTTCACAGTTCCAGCCAAACGGCTTAACCAAATCACATGCGGTTTTTTCCATTGACACAATCATACTAGCCATCAGTGCTGTATGTATTTTTGTT